>MJUU01034018.1:106690-135470 GCA_002080025.1 Modiolus philippinarum | reverse complement strand
AAATATTTCGGCATCTTTGTCAGCAGGTTACCCATTTTCTAAAAGTTTGATCGCTTCCACTTTTTGATTTAAATCTAAAGCCTTTCTCTTTGGGGGCGCCATCTTTTGAATTTTCTTTTCCAAGCAATAGTGTCAACATGAAAGATATATTTAATCCCCTTATTCCGAAATCTCGTTCGCGTATCATGAAATCTCGATGTTAACGATATCAGCTGATTGAACTCTCGCTTAAAACGTATCTAACGAGATTGATAAATGGCAACATCCGGTTTTTGTGGAGCATCGAAAGTTGCTATATACAGGATTTCTGAGTTGTTTGGACCGTTTTTTACAGTCGTTAGTCGCGTTAGACAGGTTGTCGTTATAGGGAGGTAATCAAAGTGGGAATTTTCTCGGGAGGAATGAAAAAGGTCGCTATGAGCAGTTTGTCGTTATAGACAGGGAGTCGCTAGTACAGGTTCGACTGTACAAACATATAAACCAAAATAAATAATCATTTGATAAATTGCAACAACAGATATAAACGAGATGAAAAGCAAAGCACCAATACAAACCCACGAAAATTCTGGAAATAAATATTTAAAATGAAAGAAAACAGTACCAAACAAAGTATTTTTAAAAAGTGTAAAATTATAAAAACCGGGTTAGTAAACATAGTAAACATAACCCGAATGAATCACATAAAATTTATCCCAAAGCAATACTCAAAAAGTTAGCTGCATGACAAAAAGGGACATAGATGTCCACAAAGAACACCAATGCACACAAATAGGTATTCGACAGACAATCATTCAAAATTTAGAAACATATACTTTATAGTTTTTACAAAATGATTTGAAAATTTCGTGTCTTCTGCGTGAAAGCAATACACAAGAATGCAAAGCCGGTCAAAATCCAGGAAAAAAATTACATATTTCTCAAGAGTGTCACGAATAAATATTCTTTTTGTGTATTGTTTTGTTGTTTATTTACATTTTATTGCGAACCATCACAAACATTTCCAAATGTGAACCCTTGGCAGTTTATTTTATATTTCGTGTCAACCTAGGATATGTATTGCTTTGAGATATGCACGTAGAGATATCGGATTCCGTTCTGGAAATAAGGTTATATTTATTACCATTTCATTATTTTGCCATTTTTAATACATTGTTTTTTTTTAAGTTTTTAAATACTATTTTTTTCATTTTGAGCGTCTATCTCGGATCTTTTCGTTTTTATGTATTGGTCCCTCGCTGTTCATTTAATGCATATCTGTTGTTGTAAGTTTTTCTAAATTTTTTAATTCAATGTTTTATTTTTCATTTTGTGTTTTGTTTGTATTTTACGAAAGGATATGGAGTAAATGAACATGAGACCATAACACATATGATAACTCAAACTACAATAATTTAATGAGCTGTATGGCCATTTCGGAAATTAATTCCTCATCAGCAGCACTAGAATCCAAACAAAGGAAATCCATAATTTTGAAAAATGTCTAAAGTGCATAAAACCAAACGAAATCCGAATAATCAGTAATATTGTATGTTTATTTTTTTAGTTGTAATTTTTCTGTTTGTGTTTTAAAGTAAAAGTCTATTTGTCCTTTTCAGTGCCTTTTTCGCTAATCGTTTTATTGTGTATTCCCTTAATGGTTTTATTTATTTTTATTTTCTGGACATTCTCATATATTCATATTTTGTATAATATTGACCCTTGACTATTTATTAACTACTTTTTGTGGTTTTCCAACAGATGTTTATTAAGTCACTGTCACATCCTGTTAATTCTAAGTGCAATAAACATCTACCTGTAGCTTACCTGTAAGGGTGACCGTCATGAAAATTATGTTAGATTATACCCCGAGGCTGTATCAGCATCATATCCAAAAGATTTGACCTAGACTTTCTCCAAACCGAAGTTATAGGATTTTTTCTGCAACCCTTCCGTTATATTCTATGTTAAAATAATCATCGATAGCCGCCTATTTTTAATCAGGGGAGATAACTCCGGAAACTCGAAAGTCGTCAATTGGTATGAATAAAAAGCAAGATTTATAATATTTTTTCATAAATAGAAATAAAATATCGATTTTATCATGAAAATACATCCTTTTAATAAATCACTTCATAATTCCTGCATTAAAATTACCAGGTTTTGAAAGGAATCTTGAAAATATTAACATTAAATAAAAGTCAGATATTTGGCAAGGGAGGTAATTCTTTCAACTTTACGTTCAGTATTGAGGACAATTATGCCTTTTCATGCAGTTTTCCGAACATTGTGAAAAAAACGGTACGTTGAATTTTTCTGAAATTTTGACATAAGTTATATGTGTGGAGGATCTTTTATTTCTCAGTTTTTGATGAAATTGAATAATAGAATTTTCATTCAGAAGAAATTGAACAACACTCTATTTTCAGCATTGTTTTGACATTGCAATTGCTTTGGTACTGCAAATCGACACTTAATGTGTGCTTATAATATTTATTATCTGGTATTTAGTTAAACAAGTTTCTTAGAAGTAGCTTAACAATTTAGGACACAAAGTTAATATTTATACGCCTTTTGGTGATTTCTTAACAGAATTTAAGACCCCTTAGAGAGATGTGTTTCTATGAGCTGTATATCAAAAATCTTACGGTGAAACTTTTCAGAATTTTTTTTGAAGTATATTAGCACATAATTGTTTCATGCTGTGAATTTTAAGAAAATTGAATTTGTGGAAAATTTTGGGGTTACCCCGGGTCTACTACCTTAAGCTCACATTGCTTAAAGGGTGATCTTTTTGTTTTGAATGGGTCATTCAGTTGACCCTTTCAAGAATGATATTATATAACCCGCTTGGCAGCCATGATGTCGACCACAACCAAACTAAGCCCTATTAGAATTAATTGAAATATTCTTGTCAGAATCTTACTTGCCCATTTGAATCTTAAGTTTAGTCTGTGAGCTTTCTCCAGAAAACTGAGATTCAGATGAGCGAGTACAGGCTCATGGGAGACTGTGGATTGTAATTCAGGATTTGTAGTTTCTTCCACGATTGTTGGCACTCAATATACTTCTAACAGTGATGAAAAGGGAATCTATTTTTGAAGTTGTTTTTAACCAATTGATTTCATCAGGTCTATCAGAAATACATTGTCTTACACAGCTTACATGATTTTTTTATAGAATTTTGGTTTTAGACTTCATAATTAAAAGATATTCATTATGTCAGAAATTGTATTACATAGCTAATGTAGAAGTAATGAACGTTTTCACTTCAACATTTGTCATTGAGGATAGGAGTCCCTATAGGGCAGTTCTAGTTAGCGCTATGTACATCGATTTTGAAATAATTATTTTAGCTTTAGTTTCCAGTCACTCCACAATGAGTGCATAGGCAAAAAATATGCAAACTTCATATTCCAATAGAGGCTGACTTGTGAGCATTTTAAATCATCCTTTCACTCTGGTACGTACAATTGCAGAATTAATTTTTTCCGAGGTAAAGTGGGCAATAAGTGATGTAAAAGGATAAAGATATTGGTTAGAGATATAAATGTTCAAGTGTTAAGTTTTCTCTCAGTATCTTACGCTATTTTTTTATACAATAAAATTGTCTTTTGGTGTGTGTTTTTTTTTTCAGACAATACAAGAAGCAGAACTAGTGTTCAGTGAAACATTGCAGCAGATTAAAGATCCTTTGGTTATTGTCTTGGATTCGTTAGATCAGCTCGACGCTTCTTACAACGCTAGAAGTGTCAATTGGATACCAGGATATCTATTGCCACATGTACGATTTGTTGTATCTACACTTGAAGATAAAAGATATGAAGCCTTTCCAATTTTAAAGGTAACCGATGGTTTTTAGAGAAAAAATATCTAATAATTGTTACGGTTTGAAAATTCACCAGAAGAATCCTTGACACAATAAAAGTTTTGATTAGGTTTGGTTTTGCTTTTGTCGGGCAAAGGATGACAGTGATTGTAAGAGCACTTTGCCAGTTTAATTGATGTTTGTTGACAATCCCGCACCCATGACCAAAGAAGACATGGATGTAGCATTGCTCGACAATTAGCAAAGAATTCCGCTTAAACCGGTGCTAGGGGCCGTCTTGAACTTACTATGAGGTATGAGCAAAGCTCATTGTTGAAGGCCTCATGGTGACTTCAAGATGAAGAACAACAATAAAAGCGCTATTCCTTTGCTTGCTTTTTACCACGTATTTATAGAGACTTTGTCTCATGTGCATTCACTCAATATCCCTTTATTCACCATTGGAAAGATTTTGTATGATGACTACAAGGTTTCTTCAAGTACGGCATGTAAGGAGTTAATAGAGTGTCCAAGGTTCAAATAATCAGATCGATCGATCTAGTCACATTTCGTCCTTATTGATCTAGTGTCTTTCCTTGTAGTTTCAAAATAAGCAAAAGTTTACATGCATAAACATTTATCAGCAAAATGACTTGAAATTTTGACATGACATTGAAGTTCTCTTCAAACAAATTAAAAATATATTAAAAGACCAAAATAACTTTTTTGTCAAAATCGAGGTTGTAATAAAGATATGCAAATTGTTGCATGTAATTATAATTTTCAGCCATTGTAGGTGTTTCCTGTTATCCATTTTTTAACATAGATGTTAAAAAACAATTCATAACTTAGTTCAGAAATACTTTTACTTCAACAATCGACTGTACCAAAAAGGAAATGAAATGGTTCATACAAATTTATTACAGTTTATAATATTGTCTTATCAATGTATTTTATGCTTTTACTTTGTCCTGGTATATTGTTAATGAGATGTATACCTAGTGTGCACTTTTAATAAATTTGCTCAGTAACTTCCCAGGAAAATGACTGGGAATTTGGTACGCGGCTCTGAGAGCTGTATTATTTGAGCATCTTTTGGAAGTCTACTTCCATTTTACCGTACTTGAAATTTGATTGAGTGTCCATCAGTGTTTCGTAAAACTGTGCTGTGATAAATATTTGTTGAGAACCTTTTTTGGGTTACTAACCAATATGAAATGTTGCAGCATACTACGCTAGCAATATATGTTTGTTTTCAGAACAAGGTTCCAGCAGATGGTTTTATTCCTGTAACCAGAATTCCACAGTCAGATGTAACCTCGATTCTTGAGTATTGGTTGAAAAAGATAGGACGGAAATTAACACCAACTCAAAAAGAACTGCTTCAGAATGCTTATGACCGATGTCCGCTTCCCCTCTACCTAAATTTATGTTTCAGAGAAGCTTCCAAATGGACATCGTACATGAAAGTTTCAAACGTCCAGTTGTACAGAACTATCAGAGAGGCTATAAATGGTCTTTTTGCTAAGATGGAGACTCAGCATGGATATATATTCGTATCTAAAACTTTAGGATATTTAACTGCAGGTTATTATATAGAGCACAAGGCAGCTTCTATTACTTAAATACATTTTGGGATTTAATAGTTTTAGACTCGACATTGAGATGAAGCATCGCAGGCCAGTCCAAATAAATTCATAGTTCTTTGAACATCTAACATTAGGGATGAGCGAGTGGAATCTTCATTTTTATATTTATTCAAAATATGGTTTTCAAAGGCGAAAGAATTTTAAGCAATCGAGGGGGTAAAAATTGTTTTTTGAAATTAGGAAGTTATACAAAAGTTGACTGTTCTCAAATACGGGGAGTGAATAAAAAAAACCCACCAGAATATCTTTTTAAATTAAAATGATCTTTTTTTCATATTTTTATGAAAGTATAAGAAAACGCATTCACAATTACAACATCTAACAAGCCAAAGAAAATTGCTATTTGATATGCTTTTATAATAGTTTTTTATTAGTTGTACACTATTTCTTATCATAAACATCTGCCCTTCATGCTGCATATACATCTGTTTCTTTATCTTAAATAGTGAAATAACCTTATTCCGTAAATGAAATGAATGTCAACATTTAATCACATGTAATTGGTTGTGTTCTAGTTCTGGTCATTAATAACGTATTCTTGTTACATTTTCATATGTTTCTGTATCTTATAATAATTGAGTAAGTATATCCCATAAATAAAGTGAATGTTAATTTTTCATTAATTCTGCAAATATGTAGCTAATCATTCTTAAGTTATTTAAAATCATTCATTCTAGGCCTGCTGAGCTTGAACGCTCACGATCTCAAGATTAAAACAAACGGCCTACATGTACTATTTTTTGTTACAACAAATTAATGTAAACATGCCATAAAAATAGATGCAAGGATGAAAATTATTGGATAAAACATTTTCTAAAAAATATGTATAGAAAAGTGTTTATAAGTAAAAAGGTGAAAAGTTACAATAGTTGGGAAAGAAATAATAAAAAAATCGTCTTTCATATGTAACTTTGTAATGTATTGTAAGAATATTGTGAGAACATTGAGATTAAAAATGACAGTAGAACACTTCATAATGAATTGACCAATCAGCATAAGGAACATTTTTCTGAACACAAAAAAGGTGGAAACCAATAACACGTAATAGGAATATGTATTTGGATGAAAAGAAACAACTTTTATATTTTCTGGTTCCTCAAAATTTTGAAAAAGAGCATATTTCAAAGCCGATATTAAAGTAAATCTTATGAAATTTTACAGAAATATGTCTCTGGATGATTTGATGCAAATTCCATCTTTACTGTGGCACCAAAACATTTCATAACCACAAAAACATTGCTTAACCATGGAAGTCTAAATGGACCAATCAACTTCAAGAACATTTTCCTCAACAATAATAGGAGAAAACTTCGTGACCAAACTTACTAGGCGTATGTCTTTTGATAAAAGATGTGGTACACTGATAGCAACAGCCCAGTTGCAAACACGCGGATTCGACGATGAAGTAAGAAGACATATTGTTATGTTTGCGTTTCTTAGTCAACTGGAATAAACAGTTTTTGTAAAAGTAATGACACGTCCCACTGTAATATGATATTTAGTTCATTTTTGACAAAACGAAAAAGGCTAGCCATTTATTTAGTGACCTGTTTTTATGTTTTTATTTTTTGGGGGGGGGGGGGGAATAATTGACACATGAAACAATGTGCCGTCTTAAATCACTCTAGAACGTGTTCGGTGTAATTAATATTTTATTTAGTTTAATGCAACTGATTGAAAGTACAAGTAAGAAAGTAGTTCATGATGCAGCAAATTTTTGCTTTTCCTTCTAGCAAAACTGGGCCTGACTGAAACAGAATTAGAAGATATTTTGGGATGTGATGACGAAGTGTTAAATGATGTTTATGTTTATTGGACCCCACCAATACGTCGGCTTCCTCCTTTACTTTTTGTCAGACTACGGCACGATCTTCAGCATTATTTAGGTGAGACCTTTAAACATATCTGACATTTAACTTTTTTTCCGAACTTTGGATTTAAGATGCATACAAAATGTACCTTATCATGTATTAGATTGTGATATGGTGTTGAATGATCTATAACATTTATTTCATATGATAGTATTTCGACAACTTCATCATTGGGTAATAGATTGTGACGTAATTCCATGATTCTCTAGACTGCAGATTGCAACGTCGCGTGCTTTATCTACTGCCACGATAAATATAATAACGATACCCTTGAAAGTCTCGACAAAAAATATCACACGTATCTCAGCTCGTCCTGTGGACTCCTTATGATTAATATATGATACTTTCTGTCTCGACTTTCAAAACATCCGTTACTCTATATATGTTGGATAATTAGATTATATTTAATTTTATTTGATTGGGGAAGTATTTATATATATCACTTATTTTGAAATGTAGTAAAATCAGGGTGTTCGTGAAACAAACAGTAGATTTCCTGATTAAAGAAATAGATCTTAAACATCAGATCTTTTAATATTTTCAAATATATATTGTTTCCATTTTTGGCTAAACTCACGAAGTGAGGGGGGCTTATGTGATACCCCTAGCGTCCGTGTCCGTCTAGGAAAAATGGTTAGGGTCTATTCCCGCTTATTGCAATATCCTCCATCAACCATATTGGTATGCATGATGCATCCAGGGATGACAACTGCAATGCATGCTTTGGATGCTGTCTGTGACCTACATTTTACACATGAGTGACTCGGTTAGGTAGAATGGTCAAAATCCATTCCCGCTTACTGACATGTCCCACATCTACAATATTGGTTTACATGATGCATCTAGGGATGACAACTGCAGTGCATGCTTCAGATGCTGTCTATGACCTACATTTTACACATGAGTGTCTCGGTTAGGTTGATTGACTAAAATCTATTCTAGCTTACTGACATGTCCCACATCAACAATATTGGTACACTTGATGAATCTAGGGATGACAACTGCAATGCTTGCTTCAGATGCTGTCTTTGACCTACATTTTACACATGAGCGACTTGGTTAGGTAAAATGGTTAAAATCCATTCCAACTTACTTATATGTCCACCATATTTATATGCATGATGCATCTAGGGATAACAACTGCAATGCATGCTTCGGATGCTGCCTTTGACCTACATTTTCCACATGAGTGACTCGGTTAGGTAGAATGGTGAATGCCCATTTGCGCTTGCTGACATGTCCAATATCAACCATATTGGTATGCATAATGCATCTTGGGATGACAGTTGCAATGCATGCTTCAGATGATGTCTGTGACTTACATTTTACACATGAGTGACTCGGTTAGGTAGTACGGTTAAAGTCCATTTCTGTTTACTGACATGTCCCAAAGCAACCATATTGGTATGCATGATGCAACTAGAGATGACAACTGCAATGCATGCTTCGGATGGTGTCTGTTACCTATATTTTACACATGGGCGACTCTGTTGAGTAGAAAGTCCATTCTCGCTTACCGACATGTGCCAAATAGAGACAAGATGCAAAACGAGGTGAGCTTAGCAGGCGGTGGCTGCATCTTTGTTTAAATTTTGGTTAAATTCATCTTTATGGAAAACTAGAAAAGCATTCAAAATTGTCAACTGGTATATACTATAAATCGGATTATTTTGGCGTTGGCTTTTTTCGTGGTTTTGGTATCAAATATATTAATTTTTTTCGCTGAGTTTATAAAACGCAATTCAGTATCATTTAGAAAAGAGTTATAAAAGCAGTAAAATTTACGCAAAGGAAAAAAATGTGCTTTAAAAAATCAACTGAAACATAAAAGAAATTAGACATAAGTAAAAATTTTCCAATAGACGGTATAAGCTTTGTATTTTTTGCAACCTTTTTTTACCTTGAAGCCCTCCATCGTACCATTTTTTTTGAAAGAAATCAAAAATCACTTCGTGGATTCAAATTGCAATAATATAGTTTGATGCTTAAGATAAAATATAGCTTTAAGATATAATTTTAGTGGAAAGAGGTGTTGATGGGGCCTCTGTTATCTACTGGTACCACAGGCAGTTTATAGAGGTAGCAAAGGAAAGATACTGTAAAGAGGAGACAAGTCTAGTAAAACTCCATACTGGATTGGCAGAGTTCTTCAGTGGGACATGGGCAAAGGGTAAGTCTTTAAATTTAAAATACTAGGAGCTTATAACGGACAAATTAGTCTTTTACTTTACTACTGTATTTTCTATATTTCCGATTTAGAGTTCAAGTAGACCATAATAATGTAATTTATTGTTTCTCTATGGAGGGCATCTTGTTGTCATTTTTAGCTTACCTGGTCTAAAAGGCTGTTTGAGCCTTTTCACGCACTTTGCGTCTGTAGTCCATCAATCTGTCCAGCCATTGTCAAGTCATATGTTTATCTACTTCTCTGAAACAAAAAGTCCAATATATGTAATTTTTATGTCAGGCAATGAGAAACCATTTACAAACAAAGATGGAAAGCATGAATCAGCAGACAGACATGTTGTGGCCCAGCCAATCAAATTTGGGGATACATACAATACAAGGAAGTTGAACAACCTTCCATATCACCTGGCGATGTCTGGTAAAATAAAGGAGCTAAAAGAGGAATGTCTGCTGAATATAGACTTCCTGCTTGCCAAATTGAAAGCCATCTCGTACAGGTATGATAACATATATCTCTTGTAGACTGTGCTTCAGCAGAGCTTGAGCTGAGTAAATTGATATTTATTGGTTCTCTACTAGTGTTCATGAATATGAAATTTGTGGCAAAAGCCACTATTTGCTTTTTTTTGCTACATAGGACAAGGAGAATATTTTTTATCAAGCTCATGCAATATGATGCCTACTCGGGACAGTATTGTCGAATATAAATGCAATAATCCTAAAATGCTTGTAACGACTATTTTATTATTCAGATAAAAAATTTTAAAAGTTCAGATACATTATGTGAATAAAAAAAGTGAAAAAAATTACTGCACAAGCTTGGTTAGAACTCAGTCTTACATCTTAAATCCAGCATTTTACCCCTTAACCACCAGCTCTCATTTATTTCTGTGATTTGTAAAATGTGTATAGGTATTCGAATTTGTTATCCTGTAAGATTGTACCTAAAATTAGTACCATGCACAAAAATGCAATAATTCAAATGATGATGAGTTTTGCAATTACGCTTTATTTGCAACATTATGACTTCATATTTTGTAATCCTCTATCCTCAAAACAACTATTTTAGATACATTTGTAGATAGATATGTTATAACAATACCGGATAAATATTGACAATATATAATGTGTTTTCGTTAAAACTTGAAAGTTTTTGTCGGCGATAATTACCATAATATATATAATTATATTTTTTGATGAATTTCAATAATTATTAGGTGGCTTAAAATAACAAATTGGAGATAACTTGCATAAATATCGTCTATTTTCATTTAAAACTTCCAAAAATAAAACACAGATGACTTTTGAAAAAAACGGTTTATTTGCAACATTTTGACATCAGATTGGTCACCCAGGATCCATCTGAAAAACATTGTAGCTGACCAATATCTCTTACTAAATAACATTATGGCATGCTACGAAATATTAAACCCGAAAATCGATTGAATAGAGAAAAGTCCGGTATTAAAAACGTCATTACATTGATTAAATTTTTTTTCACAGAAGAGATGAGAAGACAGAATTATGATAGTGATATTAAAACTAACAATAAAGCTCTTTATTATTATCATTATTATTATTGTTGTTAATAATAATAATAATAATGGTAATAATAATAATGATAATGCTTTTTATATTTAAATTATTCTGCCTTGATATACACACAGAATATTGAAATCAATTGAGTTGAATATGTGTGCCAATACTCACACCTGGTTATAGTTTAATTATGATTAAAATTGTAGCTAGGCGTTGGCACAACGTACAACACTACGTGGCTTTCGAGATGAAAGTGAAAATGCATGAACACGAATAAAAATGTATAGATATCAAAAAGGTATTAGATGGTATGAGCTTATGACTTTTTTAGATCAGTAGTAGAAGATTATAAAGTAGCTATGGAAAAGACAGGGGATAAGGAATTTGATCTCATATTACAAGCTCTACAGTTATCGGAGGAAGCTATATCATTTAATCCAGACGAGTTTATGCCACAGATGTTTTTAAGACTTGCTGATGTCAAGGTAACCGAAATATTTGTTTTAGACGTTAACTGTTTCTTATTAAAAATTTTTGTTTAATATACAAACAGATAAAGTTTTTGTCTTTTAGTAATCCAGACAAATGGTATTTTTCTTCTGTTTATAAAAATTTTCCACCTGTACATGGAGAGTCCTAGAATCAATGCTTCAATTATTAGGACCCGGAAACCATCGTCGGGAGCTCAAAGTAGTTAGCTTTTTCGTCATGCTCTTCGTCCGTTTGTCCATCCGTCCGTCCAAAATTTTTTCGTACGATAACTCTAATAGGTTTTTGCATCGATTAAAGGGTATTTTGGAAAGTACATATACCAGTGTGGATACAGTGTAGCTCCATTTCGATTTTGAAAAAATTTTCGATGTTTTTAAGTTTTTGTACATTTTTTTCGAAAACGCGTCAGAAATCACAGTCCAAACAGTTGGAAGTTGTATTTGTACAATGAGATAATCTGTCTTTCGATTTTATAAAATTTTATATTTTTCATTTTAGAGTTTTGGAACTTTATTAACAAAAGGAGGCGTTTTGTCAGTTTTCACAAAATGGGTCACAATCGCTTTCATTAAGTAATGTGATACTTTGGGAAGCTATATATATCCTTTGAGGTGAAATGCAATTTCATTTTTTTTAAATCTTTGATGTTTCGTTTAAGAAGTATGGAACTCTATTTATAAAGAAAGGGGGGGGGGTTAGTTTCCACACAATATCTCAAAACTGATTTCTTTAATTAAATTGAGACTCCTGGAAATGTAGATATTTATTTGAGAGTAGCTCTTTTTTGATTTTTGAAATTATTTAATTTTTTGTTTTGAAGACATTGGGAGTCCCAGTTTTTTTTTCCAGAATAACGCAACCACACTTGTACCAATTGATATGAAACTTTAGGGAAGTGTGTATATATATCCTCTGAGATAAGCTGCCTTTAACATGTTTAAGATGTTAACGTTTTCTATTTAACGTATGACATTACTGGAACTTTAAACATAAAAGGGTGGTGTGGTCAAACCTAAAGCATGAGATAATTTTTTGCAACTCAGCCAGCGGGGCCAACTTGTTTCTGGTTATATTTATTGTTAATGTATTTCTCCTGATAACTCTGTCGATTCACAACATCATTGTGATATTTGATAATTAAATGATCATAAATACGCATATTCCTGATTAATTTCTGCTCCTTTCATAAAAAAAGTCATTCTCATTTAAATTCAGAAACCATAACAGAACGTTGATTAAGTGAAATTGGTAAATGTTAGGTGGTGGGAGATTCAATTTTGTTACATAAAAAATTCTATAATTTTTTTTTTTTCAATTTTTGAATTTTTTTCTCAAACACAATGAGTACTAGAGACTAAAGGCCTTTGCAAGACAATTAAAAAGTAAAATAATGCATGTGGATGTATAAAAGAGGATCGGCGATTGGTAATTTGGGGGACAGTAACATCAACGCTGATCCAATCATAAAACAGAGTAGTTTTGCGACTTTTGTGTTTGCATCCTAACACTATTTCCAAGTTAAAGTTTTTACAAGCAGATAGACCGATAAGTATGCCGACTGTAGCATTTACGAATAATTAATATGAGGGAGGTGCTACCTTAGAAGCGAGCGAAGAAGTTACGCCCACAAAAAATTCGGTACCTCCCCCTGGGGGGACTGATATTTGCATAAAAAATAGGGACTATATATAGTCCCTGGAAAAAAGTACCTCTCAGTTGAAAGATAACAGAAAACAAATACCGAAGGTTAATGAAATGCAGGGAGAAATTTCAGAGTCCAAAATTAGAAACGCAGCAAAACAGAGACAGCATGACAAAATGACAAGAACGTAATCAGTAAGCCTTCAAAAAACATAGAAACTGGAAGTAGCAACAGTTGTTACGGGAAAGACGTGCTGAACACAAGACACGTCCGTAGTGTAGATTTGTTTTTTTTGCCGGGGTATAACAAACTTTGAAGGAAAAATGATTCTTTCTGATTACATAGATGGGCACTAAAACCCACACTTTGTTAGAGCAGAAAAACAACCAGCATGTGTGTAAATGGGGTATTAGAGGGAAGGGGATTGGCCTTTTTAGCTGCAAGTGGGGAAGGGGATCATGGTAAAAAAAACCTGCACGAGAAAACTGGAAAGGTTCCCAGCGAAAAGCAGGAAAAATCGGCCTCTTGAAAATTCATTGCTAAATATTATCACATCCCTGAATTGGAAGGTCAAGAAAAAATGACGGGATTTATAGAAATTGACCCAAACCGAGACTCCCTTTGAAGGATGTTTGAGGGGTGTGTGATGTTTATAACCGGAAAAAAATCAATTTTGAGTAAATGTCGAGATTTTTGCCAAAGTTTTTCTGCATTTTGGTGATTTCTTTATTTCTTTTTCTAACTTCAATCCAGGATCCGCTTCTGGTGGTATTGTAGGGCCTCATTAACGGGTCCTTTTCCTGAAATCCTGTCAATTTTTCTTCTTTTTCCTGTTTCCTGAGCGGGAAAATATTTTACAATGATTCTGAAAGAGGCCACCTTTTTCCGTTTCCGTGACAGCTGGCTGTTTTTTTTTCAGTAGTTCCCGCTTCACGCTCGAGATCGTTTCCCGTTTTCATGTGCTCATTTTTGATTCAAACCCACTTCACACTTACTTTAAAAAGGCCAATCACATTTCCCGCTTATACCCCATCGTGACCCACTATTATTTGACATGTGACAGCTGCACCCGCATATCTACCTTTCAAAAAATGACCATTTTTGTCAATACTTCTTTTGAAATTAAAGAAAAATCCAGAAAGAGTTTACTACTCCTGGAATCCCCCTGGAACTGCAACAGTGCATGAGAAGTTAAGCAATGTAATATTTTAAGGTAGGTAGAGTGTGAAATAATAAGACTCCAGAACTTTGGAAACATATAAAGGTAAGCTCATGCAAGTCATATCCAATAAGTGTAATGATTCAACAGAAGAGCCGAGACAAAAATGTAAAACAAGTATTTGATATTTTTCACATAAAATCAACTTCCTGGAGATGGGATGTTGTCTCCTTGACAATTACCCGATTTCCTCTCTCTTTCATATTTAATATATTTTGGGGGGAAATCCATAGCCCATCCCTTTTTAAAATTTAAATGGTCGGTCCCTCAACCGAAAAAAATCATGAAAAACACAATCAGGGTTTTCACATAACTATGTGCTGAGTTTACTATTTGCTTTTACTGCATTATCGATTTCATCTGAAAGCTGGTCAAAATGCCCCTTGCCCAATAGAAACCTTCCCCACTTGTCAAGTTTGTACATTTCTCAATCATATCAACAGACATATCGAAAACTGCCTGACCGAAGGACAAATCAGGCAAAACTTGAGTAGGTCTGGCAAAAATTATCAGTAAGCAGGACCGAATGTCAGGTAAAAAATTGACATTTCCTATATGCAATGAAGCTGTAGGTCCTGTAAATTTATCTTCGGTCTGGTAGCTTTTCCTTTATTTACTTGACCGAATGTCCTGCAAGGCCTCTAAACTTTTCGATTTGCTTGATCAATGTACTTTGAGAAATGCAGAAACGGTTAATGACAAGTGGGGAAGATAGTCAGTGCCAAGATGAGTATATTTCCCTGAACCAAGAAACATAACATTTAGTGTTATAAGACAAATATTTATGGACATATGTGGTACTGTTATATTCCCCGTCTTGGAGGACTACAATAAATCTTCACTGACGTCAGAGACAGTGCACAACTTTTTGATCTGACAAAGGCAAATTATGCATGTACGGTTAACACACTGATGCTTAAAGTTTGTGTGAAACAATGTCACATTCCGTGTACCCAATGTCACGATTTATTAATGAATGTAATATTCACAAATTATGAATAATTCGCCAAACATTCTATCTTCTTATCGTCTGCTTACCAACAAACTGGTTTCTCAACTGGTTACTGAGCACTGTTCTTCGTAGGGGAAGTTACAAAAAAAAGGATCCAGAATAATACTTCAATGAATCTCAGTTATATTTTTTTTTTAGATTTTTATAGATTTTTTTTCGAACGTTGTTCCCGTTTATTGTTGAAGCAAATATAATAACGATCAGTTGAGATTTGATTTGATCACGTGACAATAAATCTCAACTCCAAACGGTTGTAATTAATTATTTAAATATAATGGTATTTTAAAAAGTAGATGAATCGGCGAATTTCCTAATATAGCGGTAGGAGTTAAAGATTTGATATTTACCTAAAACTGTCCTATTTCCTAATTTCACGTTAACGTTTTGGTTTCGAGAGTGTCAGAAAATTTTCTCATTTCCGGTAGCGAAAATTTCAAGGGACCATCACTCCTACCATAGGAACGAGCTTTTATGTCATCAATCTCAATGTCATGAAGAGATATATTAATGTCATAGACACCTACCTTTTTGCTGTCTTGTCTGAAGTACTTTTACCAATTTCATAATTTTAGGAACTGAAAACGTTCACAGATGCATGCAGAAGAACTAAGGTGGCCTACCTATCGCCTGATAAAAATATTTTGACAAAGGTTGGAGGACCATTAGTCTATGTTTTAGCTGGACATAAATCACGTCCGAACTGGATTGATATAAGGAAGGATGGACGGGTTGCTGTCACTGTCTGTATGTTGTTAATCTAGAATTTACAAGTTCACTTTAGAATATAAAAATTTTGAGATGAACCCTACTTACCGCTTATTTTTTGATTGAATTCCGAATTCGTAGAGTTTTTATCTCACTTAAAAGTTTAAAATACTTTAGCAATATTTACTGTCTAAAATGCGTCTCCTTCAGATCTGAAATATTAGAAACCAATAAAAAAATCTCAATATCTTGCATTTATAGGAAAAGGTTTTAATCTAGTTATTCATTACTTTAGAAATATGATGTAAATTTACAAAGGTACGTTATTAGATTATTTAAATTTAGTCAAACTCACCTGTCGTGATACATTAAGGAAGCTAGTCGTTAGAAATATACAAAAAGCTGACAAATTATTTCTAGCTCACTTGGCCTAAAAGGCCAGGTGAGCTTGCTTTTCTAATCACTTTGCGTCTGTCGTCCGTCCGTCGTCCGTCTGTCGTCCCTTCGTCCGTCCACAATTACAAAAAAAAATTCTCGTCTGAAACCGCTCAGCCAATTTTTATGAAACTTGGGTGGGCCTTTCTCAAAATTGTGTCCGATGGCCCCACCAGGCGGTGGGAAAAAGCGCTGATGATATTAAAAAAAACTTCTCCTTTGAAACTACAAAGCCAATCCAAGTCAACCTTTACTGAAATGATCCTTGGGAGGTCTCCTTTCAAGATTTTGGCCAATGACCTCCACCTCCGATCAATATGGCCGCCAGGCGAAAAATAGAAAAAAAGAGGGATTGAAAATCTGTTTTGTCTCCTCTGAAACTATCGTTTGAATTTTAACCAAACTTTGCTAAAATGGTGCTTGGGTGGTCTACTTCGAAAATTTTGTCCGGCATTTCCGACCCCTTACCAAGATGGTCACCACAGCCGAACTTAGTTTAACATAGAAGCCTATGGAAAATTCATTAATTTTTGGGGGGGTTTGAAGTGCTTGATCAATTTATACCAAACTTGGTCGAATGGTCACTAGTTTTGTCACTTTCAGAATTATATTTGATGACGCCGCCCGCCAACCAAAATGGCCGCCTTAGCCGAAATTAGTAAAATATAGGACCCTATTGGAATTTCATTGAAAAATCTTTTTTTCTGAAACTACTCACTCCGTTGGAAACAAACTTTGGTGGAATGGTCACTAGATGAATATCTTTCAGAATTCATCCATTGACCCCATCTGCCAACCAGACTTAGTTTGACACAGGACCGTATGGGAATTTCATTGAAATTTTTTTTTCTGGAACTACCTACTCAGTTGGAACCAAACTTTGCTGGAATGGTCATTAGGTGAATATCTTTCAGAAGATCTTGCATTCATTGACCCTATCTGCCAACCAAGATGGCCGCATCAGCCAAACTTAGTTTAACATAGGACCTTATGGACCTTATGGGAATTTTATTGAAAAATCTTTTTATGGAACTACTCACTCAATTTGAACCAAGCTTTGATAGAATAGTCTTTAGGTGAATCCTTTTCAGAATATCCATTGACTCATCCACCAACCGAAATGGCCATTTCAGCCCAACTCAGTTTAACATAGGATCATATGGGGAATTCATTTAAATAATGTGCTCTTTTGGAACTACTCACTTAATTTGAACCAAACTGGAATGGTCACTATGTGATATCTGTTCATAATTGTATCGGATGGCCCAACCTGCCAACCAAAAAGGACTCCATAGCGGAATTAAGTTAAACATTGGACCCTATGTGAAATAACTTGAAAAACCTTTTTTCTCATCTAGAACAACTTGCTCAATTAAAATAAATATAGAATAACCACTAGATAGGTGTCTTTCAGAATTGTATTTGCTGACACCCTCTGCCAACAAAAATGGCTTCCTTTGATAAAATTAGTTTAACGTTGACCCTTACTAGAAATTAAAAAAAACGTCTTGTATTAAACTAAATGGTCTATAAGATTATAGTTAAATTTAAAGGTTTTGGTGTGTACTTAATCTTGACAACTGTTGGTAAGGTAAACGATTACGAAGTGAATATATCATTTAATTTGCTTTTCAAATTCCGCGCCTGTTATTTTCATCTACACATATGTGACGTCATACATTTTCACACACCCATTAGCATTAAATTTCCGGCAAACAAGCACGTTGTCGACGAAGAATCTAATCTAGGAATATCTAGTTTTTAATACTGTGACTATTATTATCATCCCCAAGGGCATATATGCGATAAACTGTCCTTATTAACATGTCAATTTTTGGATATAACGCGTGGATATGGGATATTTTTCATTGTTTTTGTTTGTTTCAATTACAATTTTAAAGTGTAATAAGCAAGATTTATTTCTTCAATAATGAAACCTTCAAAGAGGCAGAAAGCCATCCGAAAATTCTTCAGGAGATCAGGCAAAAAACATCCGACCAACCACAGAAGACAAACATAACATCGATGGAACCTTTCCTTGTTTAGCCAGACCAAACTCCGGCCGTGAACTGACTAATCTACCAAGGGAATGTTCTACATAGCAGTGGTCTAATAACGGAATATTCAGAAGGAGGATTGTATTTGTGGTCATTACATGAAGCTACATTGTGGAACAAAACAAAAAGTCGACAAAAAAGAAAAACGGGCAAATTTATTTGGGATGTAGATTTTTGTTAAAAAATATAATGAATAAAAAGTAAAAATTGTACAAAAACACAAAACTGTTCTAGATAACGAAATAATAATTTTTTTAATCTTTGAAAGTTCATTCTAGGTAGTTGAAATAGTTTGGTACTGTAAAAAAACTAATTGCACTGTTGTCAAAGATGACTTTAAAAATATTAAATGTGACTGTAAAAAGAACAAAAAGATCTGCGCAAATTGCAGTGTATAAACGTGTACTGTAGTACACTGTAGGGGATTCTTGGGTTGTATAGAAGGAATGTTTAAAGCATAAAGACATGAATAAAAATACTATGATATAATAAGTTAATTTCGAAACTGTCCTCTCCGATTTCTGAAATTTGCGAAAAAGTTTAAAATTGTACGGTTGCACATTCGTGGTTTTTACTTAAGCGTGTCTAAATGAGGAAAAAAACGTTGAAAATGAAAAGAGTGGAGTAGCAGTTTTTATGTTTTTTCTATTGGCTGTTTTGCTCAGCCGAGTACACATAACTTTGATTTTTAGTCCATCGCATTTTTAGTAAAAAAATTATAAGGGCGAGCAAAAATGTATATGTTTTTTTTTCCTGAGAAAAGGTTGTTTCTAAACGCTTCGAAAAAATTGTAATTGCAAATAATATTTTTACATTTTTTTTCTTCAGAAATGTTCAATAATGATAAAAAATTTAACATGTTTAAATGTTCCAGGTATTTCTATGACTGTGATAACTTCTCATTTTGACGTTAGGTGCAGGAAATTTTCTCAGGCATATGTATTTTTATTTCGCAGTTTAATATAAAAAATGGGTGATGTCGTATGATTGTTTATGAGACAGCCATCCACTAAAAACTGACAAATCATAACTTCTATTTATTTGATTTTAAACATCATGGGGTGTGTGATGCCAAAACATTTTTCTCTGTGCGATGTTTTTTTTCTAATACAAGATTAACTTCTAAAAGGGTCAAAATCCAAAAATTTAGAAATTAGCTTGATTAGACATAAACAAAAGTCAATCGACTTCTTTATTCATGATTTTGCGAGAAGAACTTTAATTAAACTTATCATCGTCAGTTTGCTTTTTTCCTAATGGCTATCTTTGCGCCTCAGGCAACACTTGTTATAGTAAAAGTAATCGGACAGAATAAATAAAGACTTGTCAAGGACAGTAAGGCAAATCAATTTAGACAAGATAGGTTTAGGTATTTTCAGTTAACTTAAAACTTTAATGTTTACCTATACTTATGTGAACTGTACTTGTCATAATCGATCTCAAATGACTGTAAGGATTCCTGAAACAATATTCTGAAGTAGTCTTGATTCGTCTTGATTACCTGCAAGGTAATTTAAGTTTTTTTTCTTGTTCTCTTGATTTAGACTCAACATCTTTTTTTATGCCCCCGCCGCTAGGCGGTCGGGGGCATTAAGGTTTACCCTGATCCGTACGTCCGTCCGTACGTCCGTACGTACGTCCGTACGTTCGTACGTCCATCTTTTTGGTTTCCGCATGATAACTTGAGTATCCTGCATCGGATCAAAACCAAACTTGGTCACATGCTTACTTATCACCCAAGACAGAACCCTATCGATTTCCAGGTTGGTACCCCCAAGGTCAAGGTCACAGTTGCTAAAAATAGACTAAAATTTCAATGAAATTTTGGTTTCCGGATGATAACTTGAGTATAATACATAGGATCAAAACCAAACTTGGTCACATGCTTGCTTATTACCCAAGACAGAACCCTATCGATTTCCAGGTTTGTACCTCTAAGGTCAAGGTCACAGTTGCTAAAAATAGACTAAAATTTCAATAAAATTTTGGTTTCCGGATGATAACTTGAGTATCCTGCATGGGATCAAAACCAAACTTGGTCACATGCTTACTTATCATCCAAGACAGAACCTTGTTGATTTCCAGGTTGGTACCTCCAAGGTCAAGGTCACAGTTGATAAAAATAGACTAAAATTTCAATGAAATTTTGGTTTCCGGATGATAACTTGAGTATAATACATAGGATCAAAACCAAACTTGGTCACATACTTNGTTGGTACCCCCAAGGTCAAGGTCACAGTTGCTAAAAATAGACTAAAATTTCAATAAAATTTTGGTTTCCGGATGATAACTTGAGTATACTACATAGGATCAAAACCAAACTTGGTCACATGCTTACTTATTATCCAAGACAGAACCCTATCGATTTCCCAGTTGGTACCCCCAAGGGCAAGGTCACAGTTGCTAAAAATAGACTAAAATTTCAATACAATTTTGGTTTCCGGATGATAACTTGAGTA
This sequence comes from Modiolus philippinarum, assembly GCA_002080025.1. NCBI lineage: Eukaryota > Metazoa > Mollusca > Bivalvia > Mytilida > Modiolidae > Modiolus > Modiolus philippinarum. The sequence continues at coordinate 114,419 of MJUU01034018.1, read as the reverse complement.
TACTGCATAGGATCAAAACCGAACTTGGTCACATGCTTGCTTATCACCCAAGACAGAACCCTATTGATTTCTAGATTGGTACCTCAAAGGTCAAGGTCACAGTTGCTAAAAATAGACTAAAATTTCAATAAAATTTTGGTTTCCGAACGATTACTTGAGTATTCTGCATCTGATCAAAACCAAACTTGGTCACTTGCTTACTTATCACAATAGACATAATCCCATAGATTTTAGCGTTGATACCACCAAGGTCAAGGTCACAGTTGCTAAAAATAGATTAGTATTACATATAAGACTGTTTCTCAGATTACTGTGAAAGTACTTTTTTCGTGGGGTTCCAATTTTCGTGGATTTCGTGGTTGGTCAAAACCACGAAATTAAGTTCGACGAAATGCATTTTTTCCAAGGGTTTTAATGCAGAAAATTCGAATCCACGAATTTAAGTACCCACGAAATAGTGATTTTTATGAAAACCATGAAAATTGGTGTCCACGTATAAAAGTACTTTCACAGTATTTGTTGGAACTACACATTTTATCAAAACCAAACCAGTTCCAGTGCCTATTTATCACAGGAGAAAGATCCTTTCTAATAATATTTGATAAATATATATTGTATTTAGTTATGCCTTTAATAATTTATGGGTTTCGATTGCAAGGAGGCGGGGGCATCCGTGTCCCATGGACACATTCTTCCATTTTTTTATGTTGACAATGAAGACAGTTATAGAAATCAAGTATCAAGATGAAATAAAAGTCATTAGTGATCCGCACACTACGATGACGTACCACATTTTATCTTAAAAGTAATATCCGACAAAATAGAGTACCATAGCACAGAAAGCTTTTTTGGTGGGGTAAAAACTACCAAAAAGGCATCAATTTTCCCAGTTACACTGCGTTTTAGAAACAACGCTAACGTTAAAGTCAAGCTAGTCAAGTAAGTCTATAATGTAGGTCAAGCTGAACACAGTTTGGTTAGATACTGGCAGACTGCCCAATACTTTTTCAAACCTATTACATCATGGTAGTTAACATATTATCGGACACTTTAAATCAATTTTAAAGGTTAACAACAGCCAATGAAGCCTGGAATGGCGGTCAAATTTACCTATTTAGATGTTGTTACATACTTCAAAGATAAGTGTTTGCAATCAACTTTAGACAGGAGACTACATACTATCAAACAACTTGGGAAGTAAAAGTGAATCAGTATGGCAAACAGTGTCACTCCTGTTGTAGACATGATACTGATAGGCACCAAAGAATACACCTGCACAATAAGTTACAACAAAACAGACCATACAATATCTAACAAAACAAACGATGATGTAAAAGTTAACCAGAGTCCGAGAGCTATGATAACCTGTTTGTTGAAAAATACACGTGTAAGTTGACTCATGTGTACAGTCATATACGTATACATGTTTTTTAATCGTCAAAAAAAAATGAATAAAACGAAAATAAAACAAACAAGAAACGAACGTATACCACAAGCAGATATGGTATGATCTTGTTTGGCCATTTTGATCTTATCTCGATCTTGACTAGCTTAACACAATTTTGTTAAGACTGTGTGAAAAATTCAGTCGTATTTCAAGATAATTGCTTTCAAGGACGATCAAGACCTGTTCAGTTTATCAAGATCAAACAAGATAATTGCCCTCAAGGGCGATCAAGATGTGTTAAGTTTGTCAAGATCAAACAAGATCAAATCGGGATCTTGTTTGATCTTGACAAACTTAATTTGTCTTGATTGTTCCTGAACGCAATTAACAAGTGGATCTTGTTTAATCTTAAATTATCTTATCATGTCTTGACCAACCTTGAAATAAATTATCATGATAACCAACTTAAAATTTTACACTGTCTTAACAAAATTGTGTTAAGCCTGTCAAGATTGTGATAAGATCAAAATGGCCAAACAAGATCAAAACATATCTGCTAATGGTAACATCACTTCCTTGATGATTTGAACACGTGTTTTATTCGTTCTGAAACTTACCTACGTATTTTACATCAAAGTGTACCTAGAGATACTGACTCTTGTAGTATCAGATATTAGTCAACCTGATTTGAGTCATTCAACGATGAAATCTTGTTTATTCTAAATTATTTCATTACATGTGTGTTGCACCGTAATGCCTTTGGATATCAGTAATCAAAATAATTATTTATGGTAGTAGGTGTTTAGTTTCCGAGATATGACTGAGTACGCCGAGGATATTCCAAAAGTCCCCTGAAATGGACACGAGCGATCTAGAGGGGCTTGAAGCGAGCCTATTTCGTAAAATAACTTTTATATATAAATAATGTATTTCTATGTATCTGTAGGCAAGGATGATAATACAATACTGTTATGGGACATCAAAGAAGGGAAACTTATCCGAAAGCTGGAAAATATATCAGAATACCCAAGAGAGGCACATTTCGTCGTTGATGACACAGTCATCCTTGTTGATGGCTACCAAAGTTTTACAGCAGTCACGGAATTAGGTGAAAAACTATACACAATACCTTATAATGGATTAGAAAGAAACTGTGACACCATTTGTGGAGAGAAAAAAGACGTGCTGGTGTTGTTTATGAATTCCAAAGCTGTATTCCTATATGACGTGAAAACTGGTAAAAAAATCAGTGAAATGTGTCCGAAAGCTGAGGACAAGGAGAAACAGTCATTTGGAACCATAGGCGCTGGTGCGTAAACAGTAAATATATGTACAATTATTTCCTAGTTTGACTTACAGATTGAGGCCACATAAAATTTATTAAATGCTCATTTAGGTCACTCATTTTTCGTCAGTTTCCCTTACGATTTTACCTAATTATTTTCTTCATAAAGATTATACATTCTTTTGCGCAAAGAAATAGACTTTAAAACACTCATAAATGTGTAATAAGTTTGAAATGTATATGTCATAATGACGGCATAGAAAACCTGTGTTATTTTTTAATAAATTATAATATTGTGCGCATATCCTTTTGGGAGATAGTTGTGTAGCATGCATCAATTTTTAGATACAATATAGTAATAAGCGCTTATACTTTGCAGATGTTCTTAATTCTCAAGTAGCTCTATTTTTCACGATCTAGTAGGATCTATTTGAAGTCATAACGATATCGGAATTTTATTATATTGCTTGATTTATGAAAATGGTTATATTTTATGGCCATTAATTTTCACCCTGAATTACACAATTTTCTCCAAACACATTCAAACTTGCTAAGAAATTAGATATAGTCATTAAAAGCCGAAGTACATTCTAAAATTGGCTTTTGTACACTCTAGATTTTCATGGACAAACTATACTCATATATAAATTATACATATAAATATGATAAAGATATGAGGTAAGATTCATATCTTATTAAGAAGGGTTTTGAAGTTTCTATATGGTATGTAAATTTAAGGTATGAAAAGCCATTTTTCGTTTTAAGGTAGTTCGAGCATAATAAAAATTTCAGACAGAATTTTTTTATTTTAAGATATTTTGTAAGTATTAGTCCATTCTTTAAAAAAAGATAAAATAAAAATGATATGTCACCGATCATCTTTTCCTGTTATCAGACTTTGAAAATCAGGCCAAATGCAGTATATTTCAGCGATATTTATAAAGAATATATAGGGAACTGTGAGAACATGCTTATTGTTTAGCTTTCATATGAAATAAATATCAGATAGATTTTTTTTTATTTTTTGATATTTCAGAGACATACATTTCAGCTATATTTTGAGCTGAAAAAAATCTATAAGTCACCGTTTGTTTAAGAGATATATTTTACATAGTTTACAAAATAGACAATATTTACTTTACGGGAAATGGGAGCTAATTCGCGGGAAAGTGTATGTCAGTTTATTATGACGTCACAATGTTAAGGCCATATAAGGAATATTCCGGCTTGAAAATCAAGTCAATCCCGCATCCGACTTGTGTTTCGCAAATGCGCCAATCGAATGCGCAGTGTATTAGTGTCGATCTACCTTAAATGCATATGTTTTCTATTTTCATTCATGAAGTAAAAGCTGAGTTTATTATTTCTCCTAATTGTATTTTGAAAAGTTTTTAAAACCGTAAATAAGTCCTTGCACATTATTGTTTTGTTGTATAAGCATGCTATATTGTTTTTGACTAAATGTAATAAATATTATACATTTGTCAAGGGTTTGCTATCCTCGATTTCAATGACTTTCAGAAGAAACATATCGTATACCTGTTGCATGTGTGATCGATGAAGTTTTTGTATTTATTCAAAATTTGAAAAAACTATATGCTGAGTATTCATAAGGTCACTACGTCAAATGATATGTCAGATTTTTGCCAAAACCTGATTTTGCGTCAACTCCTCTGGAAGTCCGGCAAACTGTATATATGAACGGCTCGAGCAGATAATGGGAGCAGAAAATGACGTCATTGCGATTAAATTTTTCAATGGTAATTGGGTGTCTTGTATCAACCTCGTCAAAAGTCGTAAAATGTCTTTTATAGCATGCAGCATTTCATTTCTTGCAATATAAACTTCATTTTAGTACATACCATCAATTAATTTTCAAAAAAAATCACTGTTCATATTTTGTAGGACACTCAATTACAGGTACCATTAAAAAGTCTTATCGCGATGACTTCATTTTCTGCACCCATTATCTGCTGGAGCCGTTCATATATACACCCTTATGAAACAGAAATGGTTGCTGCAAGCTTGCGGCAAACTTACCGCAAGCTTGCGGCAAACAAATTTGTTTGGTAGAAACCAGAATCAATGTTTGCAGATGTTTACTGCTAGCGGCTATCTTCCGGCAAACATTGTGGTAAGCTTGTTGCAAACTTGCGGGTAAATAGATGTTTGCAGCAAGCTTGCTGGAACTGCAAAATGTTTATACTGAATTTAGGTTTATTTGCAGTAAGATTGTAGCAAACTCAATGATTCATTATAATGTTTGCAGAATGGTTGCCAGAAACACTGGAATTCATAAAGGTTTATTAGGGCATGCTTAACTGGCTACTTCCTGTCTGTTCAGATTTGAAATTAGTGGGTCAAGTGATCTTGATGTGAAATGTGTTGAGCAAAACTTCTTTTTTAAATGCTGTGGAGACTTCAATCTTGAAGGGTACTATTTATTCTGGAAGTATTCTGATTGATCATTTTAATATAAGTTTATTAATTACAATTGCTTGAATGTAAAAATGAATACATGTTATCGAAATTACCAAGTAGCTACTTTATGTAATGCAATCACTTGCATGTTATTCAGAAGTATTTGAATTTTCAGTAACAATTCATTAGTGACATTCTTTTCAAGTTTTATTTTAACACATATTTAAAATATATGCCAGAAATATGTTTTACATTGGACACTCTAGAAAAAATAATTGCTACACAGTGTACTGTAGAGAATAATTTATTTATATTTCCATATACTTTCACTAACAAATGTATATCTTACTTTGAAATGTTTTCTTACAAAGATTCCATACCAAATATATTAGTAGTGTATATTAGATGTGTAGTATTCTATAACAATTCATGTGTAAAATGTGTAATAAAGAAATGTATAGTGTTTCATGTAGTTCCGGCATGCTTGCAGCAAGCTTGCCGGAAACTCTTTTGGCAAGCTTGCAGCAATGTTTGCGGGAAATCTAATTTGCAAATTTTTGTTTGCCGCAAGCTTGCAGCAAACTTAATTTGCATGGTAAATTGTTTGCGGTAAGTTTGCAGCAAACGTTTGCAGCAAGCTTGTGGCTTTGTTGGCTGCAAGTCAGCCGGAAATGTTTGCCAGAAGCCTATTTTTTCGGTAAGGGTTATTCTTTTTTTCGGCACTTGATTGGCATGTACAATGTGCACTTTTTCATATTTGGTAATACTTCATATGATGTCACTTCACCTCCACAATCGCACGATAATCAAATAGTTTTCTCACAAGAAGACCGATGTAGGCGGGTAGCAGATCATAACGAGAAATAAGAATTTCACTCTTCAAGTATAATGATAAAAAAAGATTAACTTGTTTCTATACGACCGCAAAAAATTTGCGGTATGCTTATTGCTGTAGTCGTTGTCGTCGTCGTCGGTATCGTCGGCGTCCACAGGTAGGCTTCCGCAAGATGTGCTGTTGATGTTTGATAGCATTGACTCTTAGTACCAAATAAAGGTTGCTGTTGATTTGGGGATTCTGACCCCTACCGTTTTACTTGAAGGGCCAAAGGAGGTTTTTAAAAGTTGTTTTCTGTTTTTATCATTTTTCATCCAGTTTTGATGGGGTCTCTTTGTTTGAATTTCTTGCAAAAAAAAAATTTATAGTTGAACCCTTACGTATAACCCGATCTATTATCTTTTTTTAGTTACAAGGGTTACAAAAATGGACACGCACAAAAATTTTAAAAATTTTATTTGCCATCCAATATTGATTTTTTTCAAAAGATACCTTTTGAAAAATGTAGTGAAAGTTTCTTCAATCCATTTTTAGCTCACCTGGCTATGCCAGGGTGAGCTTTTGCCATCACTTTGCGTCCGTCGTCCGTTCGTCGTCCGTCGTCCGGCGTCCTTCTGTCCGTCCGTCGTTAGCTCACTTTCAAAAATCTTCTCCTCTGAAACTACTGGAGGGATTGGTTTGAAACTTTATAGTAATCATCTATGACATGTCCTGTACAAACGATCCTCATTTTATTATGATCCGATGAAAAACATGGCCGCTGGTGCTAAAAATAGAACCTAGGGGTAAATTGCAGTTTTTAGCCAATAACTCAAAAACCGATGCAGATATCAAAAATCTGACATGGGTAAAATTGTTCACAATGCCAAGATCTGTCTGCTCTGCAATTTTGAAAAAAATTGGAAAACCCGTCTGAGAGTTATAGCCCTTTTTCCATAAATTTTTCAAAATTTGTGCATTTTTTATTTTTTATTTCAAAAACTGTAACAGATAGAGGTGAAGTGTATATTAAAAAAATGTTCAGCATATCAAGATCTACATACTCTGAAATTTTGAAGAAAATCCAAAGGCCTATGTATGATTTATTGGCCGTTTTTCACATTTTTTTCCAATGCCATATGGTTATGGGTTATTTCCCTTTAAATTCTGTGTTCAAATCTTCTTTAGTTAACTTTTCTCTTTTAAGCTTTAGAGAAATTCCCTACCATCACTACATTAATAAAAATTATTTCTTCCATAATTAAGAGCAAAAACAGTGTTTTTGTGCAAATTTCTGCAATTTTTTGCAAAAATACTTTCTTTATCTTTACCTTGTTTGATGTTATAATGATTTGCCTATATAAACATATTGTTTACTGAGACTTTAATGATGAATCACTATGAACTCTGCTGACATGTATGTTGAAATAGATTATCAGCTTCATAGACTGCTTAATGTTAATAATATTTATTAATAAAGCCTTTAGTGAGCAGTTGATGAAATTAACCTGAAATGAAATTAACCTGAATGGATATGAGTGGAATTTGGCATTTATGATGCTTATGAGGTGCTGACTATAATATATATATATCTGTATTGTGACTTTTATGCCTAAATGTCATCCAACATGACCATCTGCAGGAAACTTAATATATTACTCGACTGTATGGAAAGAGCATACAAAGAATTTTTTATCTGAAACAACTTGGCTAGTCACATTAATGTATCTTAGATGGTCCCCTTCAAAACAGATGTCCTTCAAGTCTGCACCTTATGCAAATTGGCTACCAATGGGAAACAAAGTTTAATATAGGAGTACAT
>MJUU01034018.1:93851-106631 GCA_002080025.1 Modiolus philippinarum | reverse complement strand
GCATGCAATAGGGAAAATAGTTTAATTAAAGTTGGATCATATAACATAAATGTTTAGTTACATAGTTTGAAAATGAGACCCTTTAACATATAAGTTGATTTGAAGTTATGTATTGGCCATGGTCCAGGTGAGCGATACAGGCTCTTGAGAGCCTCTTGTTCACACTATTTACCATTTTTGAGATAAAAGGGACCAAAGTGGCCACATAAAATTCACTGTTTATCCAATTATGTTGGAATTTTCCCCCATTTAAATTCTCTCGATGAAAGCTTTCAGAATTGTTCCATTTTTTGCTCACCTGGCTATGCCAGGGTGAGCTTTTGCCATCACTTGGCGTCCGGCGTCCGTCGTCCGTCGTTCGTCCGTCCGGCGTAAACATTTCATTCAAAGATCTTCTCCTCTGAAACCACTGGGCCAATTGGAACAAAACTTGGTCACAATAGTCCTTGGGTGGTCATCTTCAAAAGTTTATCCGGCATGTCCGTACCTAATCCAAGATGGCCGCCAGCGGGGAACATAGTTTTAACATTGGGCCCTATGGAAAAGACATTCAATGATCTTCTAAGAAAGTACCAGTCTAATTATAACCAAACTTAGTGTCAATGGTCCTTAGATAGTCCCTCCCAAAAAAGGTATCCGGCAGGGGCGTACCTAATCCAAGAGGCCCCCAGCGGGGAACATAGTTTTAACATTGGACCTTTGGAAAGACATTCAGAGATCTTCTTCTCAGAAACTACCACTCTAATTATAACCAAACTTAGTCACAATAATCCTTAGATGGTCCCTTCCAAAATAGGTATCCGGCAGGTCCGTACCTAATCCAAGATGGCCGACTGCGGGGAACATAGTTTTAACATTGGACCCTATGGAAAATACATTCAAAGATCTTCTTCTCAGAAACTACCAGTCTAAATATAACCAAACTTAGTCAAAATGGTCCTTAGGTGGTCCCTTCCAAAAAGGTATCTGACACGTCTGTACCTAATCCAAGATAGCCGCCAGCGGGGTACATAGTTATAACATTGGACCCTATGGAAAAGACATTCAAAGATCTTCTCAGAAACTACCATTCCAATTATAACCAAACTTAGTCACAATGGTCCTTAGATGGTCCCTTCCAGAAAAGGTATCCGGCAGGTCCGTATCTCATCCAAGATGGCCGCCAGCGGGGAACATAGTTTTAACATTGGACCCTATGGGAAAGACATTCAAAGATCTTCTTCTCAGAAAGTACCACTCCAATTATAACCAAACTTAGTAGCAATGGTCCTTAGATGGTCCCTTCTAAAAAAGATATCCGGCAGGTCCGTACCTAATCCAAGATGGCCGCCAGCGGGGAACATAGTTTTAACATTGGACCCTATGGAAAGACATTCAAAGATCTTCTCAGAAACTACCAGTCCAATTAAAACCAAACTTAGTCACAATGCTCCTTAGATGGTCCTTTCCAAAAAAGGTATCCGGCAGGTCCGTACCTAATCCAAGATGACCGATAGCGGGGAACATAGTTTTAACATTGGACGTATGGAAAATACATTCAAAGATCTTCTCAGAAACTACTAGTCTAATTAAAACTAAACTTAGTCGTAATGGACCTTAGATGGTCCCTTCCAAAAAAGATATTTAGCAGGTTTGTACCTCATCCAAGATGGCCGCCAGCGGGAACATAGTTTTTACATTGGTCTTTTGATTTTAAGGGGAACCTCTGCTTTGAATTTTTATTTGAATTGTGGTCTGAATGTTTTAATTTCAGCAATATGTATAACCTTGATTAAAAGGATATATATATATATATATATATATATATATATAGATANTGTGTCCATTTTTAGTACATGTTGGGAAAATTTAACTGTATAACGTATAATTTTGTGACAAAATTTTGCGTCATCTCCGATCTTGGCCAAAATCTTTTAAAAATGAACCGTTAAACATTGCTGTAAATATACGAAGAAGGAATCCCCGGCCAAAGTCGAAAATGGACATATATATCGAATATTTTTTTGGCAAAAACAAATGTTTATATTTCCAAATTATGCCAATTCCCAATAATTTCATTGTTACATACATGTACAAGGTCATTTTTAAATTGAATCTTGTTTTTTTTTAAATTCTCGTAGATACCTTATTACAATGAGTTATGAAAGGATCCTCTAATATGAGTTTGACAAAATATATAGGAGAAATTCTAAGGTGAAAAAACTTTTTTTGCTGCATGCTGTTTCAACTAATCAGAAACGAAGGATTTTGTAATCATTTGATAAAAAATGTATCAAAGATAATCAAATGCATAAGATCAAAAAAAAGAAATAATAATAATAATAATATCATGTATTCTCCAGAGTCATCAAAGTAAAAAAAAGAAGATTCTACGGTTAAACAACATGCCCACAACAAATAATGTTGTTATCGAGGTGAAACGTTCAGATTTGTGCAAAATTTGAAATGCGAAGCTTTATTTATATGTACTTATGAAACCTTATTTTGAGATAAATAGACGAAACGTGCATTTAATACACATACAGCAGTCTATTATTTCTCTTTTCATATTCAATATTGAAGCACAATTTTCTTTCTAGCATCAAAGAATTTTGCTGTTAATGTCAGTACTGATATGTGTTTTGAAGAAAAAGGAGGAATTCTCTGGGTAGTGGACCTGCTGTCTAAACAATTGTATTGCTCTGACATAATCAGATTACCAAAAATGCCAGGCATCGACTTTGAAGATAATGACTATCCCGCCTGTGGAGACTGTAGAGCTGTTGCTGTTACAAAAGATGAAAAATATATTGTGCTGTTCAGTTATAGTCCTCCTGTATTTCTATTCTTAGACATTAGGACGTTTGAAGTCTGCAAAAGCTTTCCAGGTGAGTATTTATTTATAGTCTAATTTGTAAAAAACAAAATGAGTTGTTCAAATGTCATTTTTAACTCATCTGGCCTAAAAGGCCATGTGAAATTTTGCCATTACTTGGCGTCCGTCGTCTGTCGTCTGTTGTCCGTCCGTCTGTCCAGAATAAAAAAAAATCTTCTCCTCTAAAACCGCTCGGCAAAATTTGATGAAACTTTAGTGGAATGTTCCGTGGATGTTCCTTTTCAAAATTGTGTCCAATGACCTCGCCCTCAAACCAAGATGGCTGCCAGGCTAAATATAAAAAAGGGAGATGAAATTAAAAAAAATCTTCTCTTAAACTACAAAGCCAATCCAAGCCAAACTTTTCTAAAATGATCCTTGGTGGTCTTTTTTCAAAATTTTGTCCGATGACTCCGATCTCCGATCAATATGGCCGCCAGGGTAAAAATAGAAAAAAGGGGGATGAATTTTGAAAATCTCATCTGAAACTATCATTTGAATTTTAACAAAGCTTTGCTTAAATGGTGCCGGGGTAGTCTACTTCGAAAATTGTGTCCGGCATTTCCCACCCCTGACCAAGATGGTCGCCGCAGCGTTTAAACTAAGTTTAACATGGAACCCTATGGGAATTTCATTGAATTTTTTTTCTGGAATTACTCACTCAATTTGAACTAAACTTTGGTGGATTTGTTACGAGGTGGGTCCCTTTCAGAATTGTATCAGATGACCCCTTCCGCCAAGCAAGATGGCCGCCTAAGCCGAACTTGGTTTAGGACCCTATTGGAATTTTCATGGATATTTTTTTTTCTGGAACAACTCATTCAATTGAAACCAAATTTTGGTTGAGTGGTCACTAGGTGGATTCCTTCTTTCCCAAAATTTATCCGATGACCCTTTCTGCAAACCAAAATGGCCGCCTAAGCGGAACCTAGTTTAACATAGGACCCTAAGGGGATTTCGTTGAATTTTTTTTAATATGGAATTACTCACTCAATTGGAACCAAACTTTGGTGGAATGATCACTAAATGGACCCTTTCACAATTATGTCCGATGACCCCTTCTTCCAGCCAAGATGGCCGCCTAAGCCTAATTTTGTGTAACATATGACCTTATGGGAATTTCATTGAATTTTTTTTTATTCTGGAATTACTTACTCAATTGAAACCAAACTTTGGTGGAATGATCACTTAGTAGGTCCCTTTCATAAGTATATCCAATGACCTTATCCACCAACCAAAATGTCTGCAATTAGTTGAACATAGACTGTAACTTACAAGTGCAAGATTATACATGTAGTCTAATGGCCTTAATGTCTACTTGCTCTTGGCAGCTGTTTGCCAGGTGAGCGATTACAGGCTCCTGGGAGCCTTTAGTATGTGATGATGTATCACGACTTTTAAGTACATTGTATACAAAGTCTATGTGAAACATTAGGTGCTTACAGGTATGCATGCTTCGCATGCACACAATAAAAATAATGTATTTTTCATTCTTTTCCTTCTTTTATTGTTGAACTCATTTTTTCTATAATGGAAACAACATAACCATTAACTAATGAATAACTGTGCCTTAAAGTTACCTCCTCTCTTTTGTCCGTTTTTTGCTTTCGTAGTCCTGTATTAAGGTCTGTCATGTGGTTATAATACAGTAAAAATATGACAAAAGCTGTAACAACCCTGGATCAAAATCGGCCGTCTGATATATGTAATTGAAGTTTGTGATACAGAAATTGTTTATGTATGCGAACAAATTTTTGTAGTAATAAATTTGTTTTCATAAAATGTGAGTTTCGTTCAGTGGTGATTTAATTTATCATATGTAATTTTTATCTTGAGGGGAGGATGTCAACTTTGAACCAGATGAAACTGGACCCCAGCTCATAGCGACTCATAATGGAACGTACATGTATGTACCGAATGATACAGATGTATTTGTAAAATATATTGAGTCTGGACAAACACGTAAAGTTTTAAATCATTCCTATCGCATTTTGATGACAGCCACAGTTGATGTTAACACCTTTTTAACAGTCTCAGATGACAACGGTCTACGTGTCTGGGATACATCAAAGAGCTCAACCTCAGGGAAAATGAGTCCTGACCTCGGAAAGGATGGAGAGTAAGAAAATAATATTTTAAGACACTAAAAATAATATATATATATATATATATATATATATATATATATATATATATATATGCGTAAAGCTTAGATACATCATTATGGATATTGCGAATAAATCATAGCGCTTTAATGAACCATTTTGGTAAAGCTGTGAAATTATTCTCCCATTCCTGGTGGTTTTAAAATTGTTGACTAACTGGTACAAAAATGGCGGGTCATTTTTGACTACATTCCAAGTCAAATGTTGAGAAACCCCGAAATGCATTTGTATACAAGAGGAATATCCAGAGAATGTGTAAACAATGTTCAAGTGCAGCTATGATGCATAGTTAATTATTACTAATTGTTCAATTTACTTTATTACCAAATTGTTTTCTTAATCCATCAAACAAATCTGTTACAAAAACCCAGACAGACCATTTTTTCTGTCCATAATGTTCACAGGCCCTAGTGGCTTTTTACATTTTTCCTAGTTATAATAAAAGTATCCATGTTTTATCTACTCTTTTGCTAAATGTTGTATTAATATATGTGGAAAGGTCTTAGTGGGATCAGCATCGAAGTGTTTGTCAGGATTAATTTTCATCAGTTCAAATTTTGCATATTGAACTTCTTTTGTATGCCGAATATAATGTTGGTCTTTCTGAAATTCTTTATCAACTATCGTATCGGTGAACACTCAGTGAGTGAACAGAGCTAAGGGATGGTACAATATTTATCATGCAGTACGGATATAGTAAATCGTTAAGTTGTAACGAAATTATTGATGTCCCTTACTGATCTAGGACATTGAGAAATCTATGTCCCATGACTTTCAGGGATATAAAAGTATGAGTCATATCATGATATTAACATAATTTATGTCACTCGTTGAAGTCCATGATCTCTAAGGGCGGCACAGTAAAAGCAAATAATGTATTACGAGCTAAAAATGAATAATATACAACATTTCAACGATTTAAGTAATTGATGAACTAAAACTTTATGATATCCTAGATACCATGAAACTACTTTACTTTTTCAAACTTTAATTAGAATGTTTTCATATAAACCAATAAATCATAATTCAATCGTAGAGCAAATATAACAAAGAAAGGAAATGGAGTAAATGTCAAGGAGGCAACATCCCATATCTAGGTTAAAACGACCCAAAACAAAGCATCTAGGCGTCATCGTACGGTCGAACCTCACACGATATAGCAAGCCCTAAATGGCCCCAAAAAAGGTAAAAAAAGTGAATAAATCAATGGAAACAAACCACATCCAATAACCCAAATTTCAAGAAACTAAAATTCTATAAGAAGACACACGCAAGCCAATCACCAACATATTCATGACTTGGGACGGGCGCAAAAAAGTTCTGATTTTTGAAAAAGTTTGATTGAAATGTAATGGCGCTTGTAAGTTCTATCTGTATTTTCTGTATATATAAAGTATAAAATGATGTCTGATGCAAAACGAAAGAAAGATCTTATTTAAAACTTTACTGTGTTTATGTTGTCAGTTATATCAGTAAGACAAAATTTACTTTTCAAAGTTCAAGCTTTCGTATCAATTCCATTGGAATGTTAAGAAACTTGGCAAAAAGTTAAAGAATATGTACCGAGTATAAATGCTAAAATATTTAAGCTAAATAAATTTGAAAGGAATTACTTTACTTCTTAAACATGACTGTGTGAAATCCGAAGCATATTTAAAATAATATAAAAGAATTACTTCACTTATTAAAGTTGACTGTGTGGAACGCAAAGCATATTTAAGATAATATGAATTTAAAGAATTTACTTCATTTCTTTAACTTAACTGTGTGTATGTTGTCAACATGATTACCTTAGTGTTCAAAATAAAATGTATCCACTCGACATCTTTACCTGAAATATAATGTAATGAAATTCGGCATGTAATAAGAGATAGGCGTACTCAATATAGATGAAAAATATTAATGAATTCGGCTACTTTGACTATGTGAATGTTGTCTGATATTATACAGGGATGATATAATAATAATTTCCAAGGCTTTTTTGAAATGTAGTAATGCTGGCTATGGAGTAAGACCAGTATGAACTGAGTACTGGTAAAAAGTATTTAATGATATCTAAAAGATATAAAAGAATCTCTTTCGATTTCATATTAGACTGAATGTATTATGTTGTCATAAAAATACTAAAAAAAGTGTAAGTGATATTTGAGATAACACAAAAAATAAGCCTTTTATACCGTACTTTGCTTAGGACTATCGAATACACAGATAAGACATAATTTAATAGAACAACGATAAGTGCCCAGATTTTCAAATAAATTCACTTGAAACATACGTGAAATAAAATGTTGTATAAAATACAATGTACTGAGTGTAACTACAAAGTATTATTGTTATCTCAGAAGCTATCAGAAAATTGTATTACTTTTTTACTCGAAAGGTTATTTGTTTTCTTTATATGTGTATAAGATATTTTAATTTTCATAGTGAATAGCCAAGATTTTATTCATTTTTTATAGAATGTAATAAAAATTGGCATGAATCAAGAAAAAATGTTATAAGTATTGGTAAAAATTATTGATAATATCTTAAATAATACACCAGAACAACTGAGATTTTTACATTTGACTGTATTTATGTTTTTATATTTAGGGATACTATGTCATACTGCAAAATGATTAAGAATACTGCAAATTTCTTATAAAAAATTGTGTCACTAGTGTCCTTTAAAAGTTTAAGCAAGAAATAAAAAAAAAAACATTTTCAATGAGTTACAGGTTTAAGCAAAATAATTACATGGCGCAATTCTTTAAAAAACGCATTTCCCTGGTTTTTTCAAATAATTGTTTGCCTAATTAATCTACAAAAAAAAGAAAAACAAAACCTAATGACACGCTTACGTTAGGTATTGCACTAGTTAGAGCTCCTTATTCTCTAACATTGTACATTTAGCAGAAATCAAACAATCGTAAATGAAATTCGTATTACACAGTTACAAATAGTGAATTGAAAGCCTCTTTATTGTCTCCCTACGAACCTCTTTTATGATGAACTCCACCAGAAATATTTTAAACAAGTTATTTTCTACAAACAGGACGTTTTAAAAAAAGCATTTCCTGAAATGGATGTTAACAGAAATAATGTTGCAACAAGGGATATAATGACATTAACTGTATTGTAAAAAAATAATAATGTTCATTCTTTGTTGAAAAAAATATATATAAGATATATATATAAAAATATTTTTCATGAAAAGCTACGTTGGTCTCCTAATGATATTTACCAGACGTCAATGTAACTGATTTTTTTTATCAGCCTGCAGATTGACTTCTACCAACATTTATGCCGAAAATTTTATGGTGTTGCATATATGCGCAAAACAATTATGCTATACTATAAGAACATGACGGTTTCAGTTTGTCATTAAAGGAGTATTTTCGATAACTATCAAATTCGGCCCCAAAAATAAAGAACTTTAGATTAATTGGAGCATTGTCTAATTTTATAGATAAATGTTTGCCGTAACTGAAAATTAAAGGATATATGAATTTCTTGCATAGATATTGCAAAAACTGATAACCAAAATAACACAAAAATATAAAGTGTTGACGATTTTGACGAAAAACTGGTGATTTCAGGGTATATTTTGTTCAAGGAAACATAGAGCACACGTGTCGACAACCTTGATAGATTTAAAAAGAAAGCATTTTTTTACAATATAACTTATATAGCAATATCTAGTTTGCCGAAGAATATGCTCGATATTTCAGGATACCGATTCCATTTGAAAATGTTCATGTTTTACATTGATATGAAGAAAATGATATACAACCTACACTTTGTGACGTCATAATGAGGCATATATCACGTAATAGCTCTTTATGTCTTTACATCTTTATTCCTTCATTATTTCAATATAAATATGGATGTAAAAATTTTCTGAAACAAGTTTGAAATTTTCATAAAATAATAAGGCCGGAAAACAGGGATACCGATTCTACTCCTTTATTGTATCATCCCATGGTGAAAATGCCATTTAATAAGTAAACCCTCCCCTATCATTTTTTCTGAAGGCTCAACATATATATGATTAATTTGAGTTTCAACAATTGATAACAAAATGCAAACAGTGGGTCATTTTAATTATCGATTTTTTTCCTAAAAAATGGTTATCACTGATGTTATACATCAGAGTTATTCAAAAAAAAAATCACCCGTTTTGTTTTCTTTGACTGTGAAAGAGACAAACCATTTAATTTGAAAAGAGTTCCATCTTTTTTCTTGTAAAATAAGGTTATATTCCTAATCTATACGCGGCAATGATTGTAAACAACCATACAACTCTGCAAGTGAAGACATTTGAAACCATTTTTTTCTTATATACATGTATGTTTTGTTGAGTTATTGAAAAAAATAAATTTCCGAAAACATTGTGTAATTCCTGTTGTGTGCACAGTTTGAAATTTCAATTTAGTCTTATGGAATTATATAACACCAAAGGTAGGCGTCAGTATCATTTGTAAAAAAAAAAGTATAATTTTAAAAGGAAAACAAAGGACTAAAGCATAATCACAAAATATTTTACTAGATTTTCGAGAATCAACGGAGATAGGAAAAGAGGATTCAGTAAAGACCCGTATTTTGGTTAGTACATTGATAGGGAGTCAGACGAATTTTGTTTGTTATCGGGCCTGATGATGAACTCATACTTTATATTTTTCTAGAGAACAGCACTATAGATTAAAACAAAATTGCATGATTGTTTCTTACGTCGTGCTGTTACATTTAGACCTGAAAAGCCACTCACTGTAAGCATTTTAACATGACTGTTGGGGGTTTGGCATGCTATATCATGGGGATTCCTGATTTTTCCATATAGTGATAGGGGTATATGAGAGGATCCCTTCTGAAGAAAGTTTTGGTTACCATGAGCAACAGTTATCATTACAGCAGGACAAAAGTTGAAAATGACCATTATTGGCAATTTCCAAACGTCTACAGCATTTTAATATTGTATGATCAGAGTTTTTCATAAAATTGACTGTCTTTAGCTTATATTGAAACAAAAATGTTCTTTTTTACATTATCTTGGTTATTAAAAAATATAATTTGAATTTGTTTGTTTTTCTTGAAAACATTTTACTTAAATGCAAAGTTCATACTATCTTATATAAACGTAAAATGAACAAACATGGGAAAATAGTAAGGAAAATCACTGAAATCAATAGATTGGTATGGTAAGTAGGTAAATATCTTGCTTAAATGGTCTTTAGATCTGGTAGTCTCAGGGTCTTTTTTTGTAGATAATTTTTTTTGTAGTTAATTTGTAGATTTTTTTGCACCACTTTTTCCTTGATGACTGTGTAAGATTAGTATATATTAAATGTTTAATATTAGATTTCGAATTTATATTTTTTTATCCTATCACTGAATGATTGAATAAAAGCTTAAATTTAGATGTTTTTGTTGCTATGGTAACGTAAATTTAAATGCGATCCTGGTATTTTTTTTACCTAAAAAGAATCATCAGACCTAGAATTCAAAAATCCAATAAATTGCCTATAGTCTGTTGTAAAAAGACATTGCGATGTCTGCAAAAAAGGTATTTTAGACTTAGCAATAGCAACCGTTATCCCTTGCAACCAAGAAACGATGTAAAACTGTTTCTTTCACCTATAACTAGAATCATGCAAAATTTAAAGACAATCGGTAACCAAAATAATTGAGTCATCCATTATTTTACACCTATCTCAGACCCTTTGACACCCAAGTTTTGAACCAAACTTCTACTGTCAGCTTAAAAAATTGTATTCTATTTGCCTGTTGGACCTTAAAATGACTATTTTGCTCAAGAGTTTTGACATTTTAGAAATTAAAATTGATGCTGAACTATTTGAATTTAATTGGTTTAAAAAATATTTCTTCTGTCGAGACAACTTTCAGCTAGTCGAGCAATTTAAAATAAATGATAGCCTACGCTTCCGTTTTTTGATCGAATAGCAAATTGTTACTGGCAGGCTATTTACCATTCGGAATTTTCCACCAAGCTTATCCTGTAGCCAAGTAAAAGATTCACGAGCAATTAAGCAATTTGTCACTACATTATATCATTCGACAGTGCTAAAGTCATCATAGTATGTACTGTTCTTTCGACATGGTCGAAAGAACATTTCGCATAATTGTTCTGCACATTTATTTATAAATATTTTCAAGTTTTTCCAGTCTAATCAGTGTTTTACCAAATGGAAGAGATATTCTCTTGACTTTGAAAGATCTGAACGGGCAAAATATATTGACAGTGTATGACACAATAGAGAAGAAAAAAGTTTCTCAAGCTGTGTATGAGGTAAATTAATAGCTAAAATCATCAGAATGTAATATTCAACCTTCAGTTATAAATTTCGTTGATGTGATCTAGATGTCCACCAAAGTAGAGATCGTAGTAATTTTTTCCAGTTTTCTTTTCTATGCAAAGAATTGTAATATAACTATCAATGAATTGGTCACTACCACAAATGGAAGAATTGTTGTGTAATCGAACGTGCACAAATACAGCAGAAATAAAAATAAAAATTTCAAAAGTAAAGCTAGAAAATCGCGATCATAACTTGAGTGCTCAGTAGTTTAAACTAAAATAGACATATACATTTTGGTTCCATTTAAAATTTTACAGCTCCACTTTTATCCTGTGGTATATGATACTATTCTAGTAGTCAGGGGGAAGGTCTGTATCCGAATTATTACATCACTCATTTTTTTCACTTCAGGAAACATATTTACCTGTCTAGTTGACGACTCAAAATCAGGCGTTGTGAGAAAAACGTTTACTACGGCCGATCATTACATACGATTTATTTTATATTTTCAAACCAAAAGCAATGTAACTGCAAATACAATGTACAAAATTCAGGGTCGTGTTTCACGCTGTATTCACGATATTTTTGGAGGTCTGTAAAAGTAAGAACATACTGGGAAAATTGTTCACATTAAATCAATAATGGAGTAGAGCCATGAACTATGGAATTCGGCCCTATAAAATTCGAAAAAATGATGTATTTCAAATTTCTGTCGGTCAAATATAACAATACATGTATCGTAGTTTTCCAAAATAATGCCATTTAGAAATTCACGAACTATATAGCAAGAATATATTGTCCGGAATAATGCCGGATTTTCGGAATTCACAAAAAATTGAACAAAATCCGAGTTAATTTGATAAGATTCTATTTGGCCGCATGCCTCGCACATATGAATTTATGTAAAAATGAGAGCTCATTTATCTATAGATACATGTACTTTTCAATGTGACCTGCGGCCAAATTGAAAAATTGTAATAATGAAGTGTGACCATACCCATCTTTGAAAGTATCGTATATTTTTTAAGCAAGACTGAAATGTTCCGAGGTGTTTTGACCTTCTTGATATACTTTTAGTATTAAATAGATTTTTGTGGCAAGATAGACGTTGAAACTTTCCTTCTTCCGATAGGTCTCTGAAATTAATTTAGTAGTAACCCCCCTTTTCGGTAAGAAGTGACGCATGACGAGTAGTTTTCAAGGTACAAAATAACGGTAATGTATGAGCGTTAAACTTGAACTTTTATTCAATATTTATAGCAAATGTTCCTTTAAATTAGCTTTACCCATCATCATCGCCATACATGTTGTTATCTTTGTGTCTATATATAGAATTATTAAACGAAATAAGACTGTGACTTCCTTGGTTTAATGGTGAAGGCGTTGGCCTTTGATAAGCAGGTGAACTTTTTCTTCGGTTTCGAATTTACCAGCTATATATATATATATATATATATATATATAT
>MJUU01034018.1:64406-92848 GCA_002080025.1 Modiolus philippinarum | reverse complement strand
ATATATATATATATATATATATATATATATATAACGTCTAAAAACAACGACAAACTTGGAAATCTTATTTTAGTTCTCAGGATAAGCATGTAAATATGGTTATACAGGTCTTGAAAACTAAATTATATGAGTATGAAATCAAAGACCAACCGAGTTAGAATTTCAGGATATGATATCATCGAGAACATCTTTCCACTGAGGAATTTGACCATTACAATTATAGTGACACGCAACACTACATTTGATTTCACTGTTTGCAGATAAGGCCCCATTTCGATGAATTTACATCTCGTCAGAGCAACTGGAATCTAAAAATTGGAAATCCGATGCCGAAATATTACTCCCTTAGAAAGGTGAGTTAGACTAGGGATTGGCTGGTAAATTTCCTGCTCCTACCTATTTAGCCCCGTGATTGATTGAGCTCGCTGGAGCAGCCGGGAGAAAAAAAATCCAAAGTTCCATTTTATATGTCTACTCTACTCTACTGTATGAAATGAAATGAAATAAATAACTAGTGAGAATACACAAACCAAAACAGAAACTGAGAAGTCTTTGTGCGTCATCCAAAAGATGGGCAGGATGAGTTGACGTTTTTGTGCCAATCGATAATTCCCAAAACTCAGCTAAGAGGTGGAATAAGCTCCAAGGATCTTCTTGACGAAGAAAATACTAGTCGTGTAAAAAATTCATATATAACGTCTAAAAACAACGTCAAACTTGGAAATCTTATTTAGTCCTCAGGATAAGCATGTAAATATGCTTATACAGGTCTTGAAAAATAAATTATATGAGTCTGAAATCAAAAACCAACCTTGAATTTTTTTTCTCCCGGCTGCTCCAGCGAGATCAATCAATCACGGGGCTAAATAAGTAGAAGCAGGAAATTTACCAGCCAATCCCTAGTCTAACTAGCATCGGATTTCCAATTTTTAGATTCGAGTTGCACTGACGAGATGTAAATTCATCGAAATGGGGCCTTATCTGCAACAGTGAAATCAAATGTAGTGTTTCGTGTCACCCAAATTGTAATGGTCAAATTCCTCAGTGGAAAGATGTTCTCGATAATATCATATCCTGAAATTCTAACTCGGTTGGTCTTTGATTTCAGACTCATATATATATATATATATATATATATATTTTACGTGTCTATAGTTTAAATCTAACAATGCCATTGTAATTTACATTCTTAAAATCATCTGACAGACAGATTGAATTTTTTTGGTTGACCCATAACTGGATTCGAACCATCAACTCTTTGTACATCTTCGGCACAACGCCGAGCACGTTAACCAAAGGTGATACCCCTAGACCAAGTCCAGCTCCTCAAAAGAAGAATTATATATATATATATATAATTTTTTTTGGAAAATTAATTACCTAATCGAAACATAAATAACTTTTCACCACAACTTACAACCCAATTTCCCCACGTTAACTTTCAAAGAGTTTTTTTGTGACGGATATCATATATTAACACTGATATATTCTTGTATTATTAGTAATTATTTTGTTATTGTTAAGCATGCATCTTCTTTATAAATAATACATTCCCATGTCCTGGGGGTATTTCACAGATTACAAATTCGTTTTTGTTTTTTTTTGTTTTTGCCAGGTGATGCTTTTGACAAAGAATACTTAAATATGAAAAAGAAAGGAAATGGGGTAAATGTCAAGGAGACAACATCCCATATCCAGGTTAAAACGACCCAAAACAAAGAATCTAGGGGTCAACGTACGGTCTTCAACACAGTGAGGAAACTCACAGCATATAGCAAGCCCTAAATGGCCCCAAAAGGGTAAAAAAGTGAATAAATCAATGGAAACAAACCACATCCAATAACCCAAATATCAAGAAACTAAAATTTCATGAGAAGACATGGAAAAGCCAGTCACCAACATATTCCTGACTTGAGACAGGCGCAAAAATTGCGGCGGGGTTAAACTCGTTTTCTAGGATCCAAACCCTCCCCCTATACGTGGTGAATGGCTAAAAAATAAATACGCAAAAAGACTCACAGTAAAAATCAAACTAGAAAAAAGTCAAACTTATCAAGACGAGTACCCTTACAATGAATTACATAAAACATGAAAACAATACACACAGGTACTGTCCGGACAAATGCTAGCAGTTACTGACAGCTAACTAAGGACACAATTTCCGTTGACTAAGATATCAAGCCTTCTTACATATGAAAATTTAATTCAAATAATTCTAAATAGATTTGGTAAAACGACATCATCAATTATGAAAGAAGAACATGATATTGTGCAATGCCAAATACTGCCAATATGACAAATTGTTTAAATTAAGTTATGGTGTAAAGCATTAAAGTGACGATCAATGTTTTTGCCAACAAAAACCAAAAGTAAAGACTTAACAACAATGCTGTATTTATATCCTTTATGAATCAGTTTGTTCGACGGGTTAATAAGTTTGGAAGGAAAAGTTTTGAATTTGTGCGCTTTGTAAATGATATTGCCATAAAAGTTTGGAGTGAAATGCCCTGATGTATAAGAGCCCCGCATGTAGAACCAAATTTTCTTAATAAGTCAATGTATCTATAATAAAATTTAGAGAATGTTTTTATCAATTTATGATATCTAAACCCTTGGTGCAGAAGTTGTTCAGTGAGACAAAGATTTCGGTCGTTGAAGTCAGAAACATCACTACATACTCGTGCATATCGAACAAGTTGTGAAATGTAGACCCCGTTAGAAGAGGCTAACGGAACATATCTCTTTCTACTGTAAATAACTGGAAAACTAAACCCCTATCCGTCTTTCATTGACGAACTTTTCAATGCTGATTCTGTTATGTTCTAGAAAAATTTGACCTACTAAGAAACAAAATGGGATGAAAAAAAAATACTATACATGGTGTATGACTTGAAGCCGTTCCTTTTTTTTTACCAATTTCTATTTGTTGTGTTATCTCTCAGTTAGCGCTCTTCCAAAGGCGTGTCAAAAGATTACATTGTATGCTTATCATTTGCTGTTCAAAGCTTCAATTAAGACTTTATTAGATAAAATACTTATACATAAAAAACTAGTACAGTATAATACCCAGATAGTATCTTATACTTAATATGGAAAAGAAAGGAAATGGGGTAAATGTCAAGGAGACAACATCCCATATCCAGGTTAAAACGACACAAAACAAAGCATCTAGGGGTCACCGTACGGTCTTCAACACAGTGAGGAACCTCACACCATATANCAATGGAAACAAACCACATCCAATAACCCAAATATCAAGAAACTAAAATTTCATAAGAAGACACGGACAAGCCAGTCACCAACATATTCCTGACTTGGGACAGGCGCAAAAACTGTGGTGGGGTTAAACTCGTTTTCTTGGATCCAAACCCTCCCCCTATGTGTGGTGAATAGCTTAAAAATAAATACACAAAAAGACTCACAGTAAAAATCAAACTAGAAAAAAGTCCAACCTATCAAGACAAGTACCCCTTAACAATGTTTTTACTAATAACCCAAGCAAACTACAGCAAGTGGTGTATACATAAAAAAACTTATTCATTATTGCTTTGATATAGATTGCAACGACTGAAATATCACCGTCACTTTTGTATTCAAGTCGGTCTAAATCGATACACTTACTTTTACAAAATACTTGTCCTTGACATCCACATGGAAAACTTAGTTTAGTGGTCATACCCTATTTCCCGCTCAGATAATAAATATACGTTTTACATACTTTTTGTTAATATATAAATATATGTATTTGACCGAAGTACGAGAGGCAGATCAGAAAACCCTGCGTGATTTCCCATAATAAGTGCATCTCTTACAGGGCGCTGTTGTTTCAAGTGATTTTTGAGCAAACAAATTAATAGCACACAACCGCAATATCAATTATTTCATTTGGCTAAGTTTGAACTTTAAAAATTTTGACAGTTGTACTTCCATTTATATGTTATTACACGCTGTAAAATGAATTCCGTATTTTCCTTTCTGTGTTGTTTACTTTCATATCAGAGAATTTAATATACAGTATGTGTTTTGTGTACAGAAGTTTGAAGATTTATAATAATTATATACAGATCTTACCGCTTCTTACCGCTTCTGATGTTAAGGCTAACCTGTTTAGGCCATATGAGCTTACCTTAATTCTCGCCTATCTTTTATTTCGGTAATATTTCATTTTGGGAAATCGCAGGGTGTTATTGGTACAAAACTTCAGTGAAATGAATTGTCCCTTGTATGGTCCATTTTCTGAAAATATCCAGAATCTTGATGCGAATTTTAATATAGAACCCTTTTTGAAATAAAAAAAAAGATAAAATAACCCTTGACTAAATCATTTAAACGTTATTAAATAGTAGTATGTGTGTAGTTTTTTATTATTATTTGATGCGGTACAGTTGAGTAGATCTTCAGCGCATGACATTGATTTGGAACAAGGACCCAGTTAAAATTCCCCCTTTTCACATAGGATTCAATAGCAAGAAAAAAATGTCATACAGCTTCATAATATTTTATTGATTAAAATGGCTCTTGATTTGACATTTCTCATAAACATTCAATTCTCACGTTGAACTATTGATATGCGGTCTTCTGCATTTAAAAAAGTAATGTTGCTTGTTTTGACAGATGATAGAGTAAATTCTGCACTTCCTGGTTCAAATAAAAGACAGTTTTTAGCCAATTTACTCAGTGTCCCTTCGCTTAATTTCTAATATTAAATGTTTCAAACTTCAAACGGCTGTGAAGTTCGCCCGCAATTCTCAGATGAAAATTTCGTTTGGAAGCTAGCCTGCATTTGCATTCTATAAATTTCTTGGGTAATCTAAGCATTACGTTTTGAAGGTTTACTCCCTATAGCTATCCGAATTTCAAAATTTCAAACAGACGTGGACTATATATCCTACTCTAGAAAAGGAATTTTCATTTTTTTTTGCGCGTGTTTGTTTGTTTGTTTAAAGAACAACAACAACAAAAAAAGACGCCAAGAAAATCCACATTTGAAGAATAGTACATTGATATGAGGAAATAATTCAATTTAAAAAAAAAATGTATTGTTTTATTTGCGCTCTCTGTAATATTAGTATTCCTAGATAATTTTTGAACTAAAATCATCAATACAACTAAATCGATAAATATTATGAAACTTGCTTCTATATACAGTAGAGTTCGTTTATAACGAACAGGCTTATAACGAAATCAGGCTTATAACGAAGTAAAGAAAAATCCCCGGTCCCAATGCTATTTAAACAACGTATTTTTGAAGGTTTATTACGAATTTTTTATAACGAATTCAGGCTTATAACGAAAGGAATTTTAAACCCAGATGACATTTTTATTATTTAAAATTTACCTGATATAACGAAGAACATTGCTGAACAAATAAATCGAACACATGTCTCCGTAATGCACGACCGATTACATAATACAATGGCCAAGTACGCTTGACACTTCCGTTATCGGTTAATTAAAAATCAATAATCCCACCTTTGAAGTTGTTATTGATGTCAATCAAGATATTTAAACAATAAAAGTGGATGATGTGATTAAGAAGTTCTAAATTAACACACACGCTAATTAATGAAACAAACAAAATGATAAAACGTAATCTAATTTAAGTGATGGGTACACAAGCTAAAGACATTAAAAACAAAGTCAAACGTGAGAAAAATTAATTCGCTATTTTAATTTTTTTTCTTTGATGATAGACTCTTCAATAAAACAACAAAGCGGCTTTTTATGATTTTAATTTTCTTGTTTTTCACTCTGCAAGCCGAACTTTACCTTTATATGGCTGCACTGTTCATTCAGTATTTAGTATGGCTAGCAGAAAGAGAAAGGCAATTGATCTTGATACCAAATATCAGATCCTACAAGCAGTTGACAAAAATGACAAGTCCAAGACCGAGATAACCAAAGCATTTGAAGTTCCACCCAGTACACTCAGTACCATAATTAAGCAACGTGAGACCATTATGAAAGCCTACAACAGCAGCGACTTCGGGTCCAGCAGAAAAAAGATGAGAACAGCACAACACACTGACGTAGAAGATGCATTATTCCAGTGGTTTAAGAATGTTCGTGACCAGAACATTCCTATATCCGGTCCAACTCTAGCAGCAAAAGCAGACGACTTAGCCATTCGTTTGGGTCACACTGATTTCACCGCCAACCACAACTGGGTAGAGAGATTTAAACAACGACGAGGAATTGTATCCCGCTCAATCAATGGGGAAAGCGCTACTGTAGATGAAACTGTTGTTGAGGACTACGTCACCAACACACTATCAAATCTTCTACGAGACTACGACCCAAAAGATGTCTTCAACATGGACGAAACTGGTCTTTTCTACAAATTACTACCCAACCGTACACTTCAGTTTAAAGGAGAACGTTGCCATGGTGGAAAAAACAGCAAAGAAAGACTAAAAGTCGCGCTAACTGCCAACATGGATGGTACAGAAAAACTCAAACCATATGTCATTGGAAAGTTTAAGAATCCGCGATGCTTCAAAAACGTCAAAAGTCTACCAGTGAACTACGACGCAAATAAGAAAGCCTGGATGACCAGTACCATATTCGAACAATGGGTAAAAGACCTTGACCGTTCCATGACCAGGTAAAAGAGAAAGATTCTGCTATTCATAGACAACTGTCCGGCTCATCCGCACATCCAGAACTTACAATCTATCACACTACTGTTCTTGCAACCAAACACTACTTCAAAGATACAACCAATGGACCAGGGTATCATCATGAACTTCAAACAGAACTACCGCCGCCTTTTAATTTCAAAGTTGATAGACAGCCANACTGCTACAGACGAGGTCGTTTTCAACTAGCATCAGAAACAACCAGTGATATTGATGACGACGATGACGATATTCCACTTCAACATCTGCAGAATAACTGGCGCCAACTCGCTACTGCTACCAACACACCCGAGTACGTCGACTTCGAGACTTACACCAGCATTTATGATGAACTGATCGTAGCCGACCGACCAACAGAAGATGATATCGTGTCCAGTATAAAAAATCCAGAAGAAAACAACGACGATGACGACGATAAAACCGAGGTTACCAACGAAGAAGATTTGATTAGCGACCGTGAAGCCTTGGTGCACATCACAAAACTACAGCGAAAACTGTCGTCAAAATCAACCGTACCAGAGAAGATGTTCAACAACTTATCCGATATGGACACTTTTTTCCAGAAATGTATCGCCACTTCTTTAGTTAAGAAGACAGTTAAAGACTTTTTCTAGTGCAAAATTGTGAATGTGAACATTATGTCAATTTCATTATGAAAGTGAACAATCTGTAACTTAAACCATTTTATAGTGCTTTCAAATGCTGTATTTCAAGTGTTATTAAATGATATGCCAGTGCTATGTTTAATTGTTGAATGCTGTATTGATGTTATGTAATAGTGCTGATATAAATTTGACTTCCTTATGTAATAAATTATTAAAAAGATTTCTTTTCTTTCTTTCATTCATCTTGTTTAATAAGAATGATTTTCAAGTGAATACGTGGTCAGTTAATTTATAGTAGCATGTAGCTTGCAGTATGAATGGTGTTAAAAAAATCAAAGACTTGCAACACGAAATCCATTCAAAATATTTTATTACAATAAAATCACAGAATTACATGCAAAAACATTATAACCTGTCAAAAAATAAAAATAGAAAGCAAATAAAACAGTAACACATCACTTGCAATTATTCTACTGAAACACATCGTTTTGACAAGGGAGGTAATTTAGTATTTCCTTATATATGTGGTATGTTGTGTTTAGTACGTTTTGCGTATTTTGTCTTCATGTTTAAGCAGAATAAAATGGTCTTCAAAATATATTTTTATTTGACAAATAAAAACATTTTTGGACAGAAAAACGCATTTGAAAACACAGAAAAATTGTTATTTACTGATATGAAGACAAAAATTATTGTTCATACTGACATTAACACAAAAAGTTTGAGAACACGGATTTTCAGAAGGGGAGGTAATTCTGCATTTTTCTCTTATAGCGAACGATGCTTATAACGAAATGACATTGACAGTCCCCTAGAATTCGTTATAAACGAACTCTACTGTATATATATTAATAGAAGAACACAAACGACGCTCAATACTCGAACTTGTTTACCTGGTTATTACAGAGAAATAGAAAAAAAACAACAAAACATTAGAAATACATATATATTATTTCTAAGGAATTGTGGGCTAAGCAAATAATGCGATTGCGCAACTAGGTTTTATAACGGAATGGTGGTATGGATATGCACTATTCATAGCATAAAAAATGATAGACTAGGTGTACAATTTATAATGGTGCAAGGTGACCAAAGCACAAAAAAGTTGGGCCTAACAAGCAAGCATTTCTATTAATGCTGCAATTTGTTGCTGGACCTAACAGTTTGTCAATTTAAGTCAAACAATAACTAAAGAGTCTTTAAATTACATTTTTCCAAGAAACATACCTAGGCTCATTTAAGTATGTTCCGTATTCATTTCAGTTTGCAATTGAATATAATTACGGAAGGAAAAATGCACCAACTGAGGTACTTGACAATTTTTTTTCATCAAAGTTCTGTTCTGAGCCGGTCCACAGTACATTTGGATGATCAGGATGTATGATTTTCGGTTACTCTGAAATACATATTTTCAGTTTAGACTAATCAACGATATATTAAGATACTCATTTTTTCAGATGCCTTTTGATCAAATGTTCGAATTGTTGGAGCAGCGGATATTCAGTGATGGCTATAGAGCATTAATGAATTTCAGTGATAAAGACCAGCTACTGGAACTACATGTGATAGATTTAGATTCGATGACACAAATGCCAGTGCATGGAGAATTTGAAATATGTGGAAGACAATGTATAAGAGTAAATTTTGGAACAGGTAATCCTCGAGTTAACTACTAAAACTGTGGCCTGCTTATTACTAAGTGATAGGGGTTACTGTCTGCCGTAGTGTATCATCAGTGATTTTTTTTTGTCACAGTCACACATTTTTTATCCATGAATAGCAAGTTAAAAGTAAGTAACACTGAAAAATATAGCAAAATTTAGTGTTTCATAGTAAAAAAGGCCTATTTTTAGCCCACCTGTCCTAAAAGGTCGTGTTATCGTTCTTCATCAACTGCCGTTCGTTGTCCGTTCACATTTCACACTTGAACGTGCCCTTTGAATCCACTCGGCAAATAGGGACCGGACTTTGGGGAATGGTATTTCGGTGGTCCCCTTTCAGAATGATATCAGGGTTGTGATTAGCTCACAACCTTTACTAAGTATAGAAAAATAGGAATGGTTTCTTTAGAAACCCTCAGAGCGAACTGATGCTTAAATTTGGTGAAATGATCCTTACGTGATAATATTTTAAAAATTAAATCCAATGACGCAGTCTGCCAACCAGGACGGCAACTAAAGCCTAACTCAGTTTAACCTTGGACCCTTTGTGAAATTCATTAAAAAAATCTACTTGTTCAATAGGAACCAAAATTAGGTGGAATGGTCAATTAGGTGGGTTCCTTCCACAATTGCATCCGATGACCCAACATGCAAACCAAAATGTTAACCTTAGTTTAACTTAGTTTAATACAGGATCCATTGGAAAATTCATTAAAAATCCTTCTCTTCTAGAACTGGTTGCTCAGTTGGGACAAAACTTTGATGGACTGTCCAGTAGGTGCATTTCAAAATTGTATCTGATGAACCGACCTGGCAACGAAAATGGTTGAAGAATTCGAAATAAGATTAACCTAAGCCCTTATGGAAAATTCATAAAAAATCTTCTTGTATAAAACTATTTCACTTTGTCAGTTACATTATTGTTAAATTTAATGGTTTTGATGTTTACGTTGTCTTCAGTTAGTGACTGTAACTTCTGTTAGAGGTTACAGGCTCCTAGGAGCCTCAGTAGTACTGCTGAATGAAAAGAAAGGATCATGAAAATCTTCATTCGAATATCTTCAGCCAAAGATCTTAATTTATACCTGCTGACATGATGTTTTCCTCTTTGGGACTGCCAAAAGGTCTGCATATTAATGGCAGACATCTTATGCACATAATTATCGCAATGTAAGACTGGTTGTTTTCATTTGCAGAACTTATGATGTTATCAAGAAGTTGCGAAAATTTGAAGTTTTACAACATAAAAACTCTCAAAGAGACTGATATACTAAAGATACCAGAGGAACTTTATAAATGTTGGACTGATACTGACCGCGGTTTTTCGGAAGATGTAAGTATTTTACAGTAATATTGAAAATTGATAAACACAGAAATAGGGCCACACAAAACAGTCACAGAATCATTGATTCCGGCTCATTGCATACCAGAGATGTGAAAAAAATACGAAATTATTTATACTCGATAAATCGTATTTTCTTATCTTTTTCTTGCGGTTTAAATATATACGAGTCACATAAATATTTGCTGACGATAAGTAGGGATTATTTTGCATGAGAACTGTTAGCGTTGATCCAATTTTCATAGATTTTTGTTTATTTTGCAGTCTAGATAAAATTTAACTTGATATTGAAAACACTTGTTCAATCTTTATTGCATGGATTTTGTCAGATACTTTACATTTTACCAGATATTATTTCGTTTTATTTCTGTAAAGATGCACACAACTGTTGGTTAATTAAAAAAAAGTAAACTACAAGTTAAGTTTTTCTGAAAACATTAACAGTAATGTAAAACTGGAAATGATTTCTCTAAATCACTTAATAATGTAAGTGTATTGCTATATATTTAAGGATTGAACTCTACTGAAAATTTCGTTAGTAGTTTCAGTATTGTATACTAACTCAATTTTCATTTTGGAGATTTTTTTTTAATTTGAGCATATTGTCTAAATGGATTAACGTTGATTTCTGCAATTCTTGATAATATTTTGAAATGTTTTATCTAGGAGAATTTGTTCTGTTTTTCTTTTTTTGCAAAAACAACTTCTACTTTTTATTGATTCATTAGACAGCCCAGTTCGAGTATAAGAAACATAAGAGTTTAGGGTCCCTTATTTCAGATGGGACTTTGACATAATAATGTTGAGAAATGTTCATATTTAAACGGAAGTTCAGTCCTTTCAAGGCAATTCTTTCTATCAGCCCCTAGTCCTCGAAAACATTGAAACAGAATACTGTAAACATCAGGATACTTTGAAAAAAGATACAATTTTGCACTTCAGTAATAGCGTTTTA
Source organism: Modiolus philippinarum (assembly GCA_002080025.1). Lineage (NCBI taxonomy): Eukaryota > Metazoa > Mollusca > Bivalvia > Mytilida > Modiolidae > Modiolus > Modiolus philippinarum. Next base: position 81,647 of record MJUU01034018.1, on the reverse strand, counting down.
GCAAAACACAGACTTTTGGGAAATTTGGTATTCTAAAGTGTACTAAAGGTACAATATATACCTACTTTCTTGTTTAATCTTCTGTACATTTACATTTATGGTCTTGCATCCTAAACTCGACGGGGCATACTTTACTATGACATTACGCCGATATGGGTATCGTGATATTCGGCGAATAGCCAGTCTCGGTTGACACCTTACAGCTGAACTCCAAACCTATCTTGCTGCCGCCATCGAAGATGGAATGGAAATGAAATGGGGTTTCTCCACTTCAGAAAACAAGACAGAGGTGAAACTGACTTGGACAAAGTATCCGGGGAAGCCGAACCAGGCCCCGAAAAAGAACCGTTCTTCGGCCACAAGGAAGAGAAACGCTCGTCATCTCGCCCAGTGGCGCCAGAACAGGTATGCCGTTGAAACCACTGCAAAGACAGTACCGAAAGAAACAGCAACACAAGAAACGCAGACACAGAAGAAAGCAACATACAGCCAAGGAAGCAATACACCACCACCTCGAAGTATCTTCAGGTCTAACGCAGGCACTGAAACAACAACAAAGAAAGGGAGACAACTCACACCATCACAATATAGAAATGAAGACGACAAACTAGAGGGGAGAAAATGGATGGGCTCATCAACAGTAGTCAGCCCATTTGAGGGCAACTACATCCACTATAGCGAGGGATTCGACGTAGAGAACGTAGACCTGGTGTAGTACCAAGACTCCTCCGACCCCGACTCAACATCTAGTCGTCCATTGACCCCACAGGCAACACCATTAGCTCGGGCCAAGGAAAGGAAAAAAGTCAAACCAAAAGGAAAGAAGTAAAACTTAAAGAAGGAAGTCATCTGTCCGCAATTTGCAGCTTGGTAAGCCGGACGTTAAACCCTCAGACCTAACCAGGGATATAACTGCCTCAAAATGAAATAAAAGGGACAACAGGAAACACCTACAATGGCTGAAAATTATAATTACATGCCACAATCTGCTAGGGAAATAATACACAAGAAACCACAAATAAGACAAAAGACAAACGTAAACAACTATAGGAGTTCGGGACAGCCGGACTTGGTACCGGCACTAGCAAAAGCCAGCAGTAGGGTTAAACCTCCCCTTTATCTCTCCCGTTTCCCTGTAGTATAGTAAACATACGAATGAAACCCAATACAGGTAGACTACTAACTCCATGACCGCAATCTTGAAAGGAGAGAATATGACAATACGTAATTTTGAAAGATGGGTCAAGGGGTGCTCGCCGCTAATCTGCCGGCTAGCTAAAAGGAGCCTAGTCTGCTGGTAGAACACTGTCGCACTACGGAAGAAAAATCAAACTCAAAACTTCCCGTAGGAAAAGCCTTTAAGATTTGCACTTTTAGTTAAAATGGTTTGTTGTACTAGATTTTATACTCTTTGCCATGGTCTGACAAAATTACATGTGTGTCACTTTCTTTTGGATCAAATTCATCAGTTTTTATAGTTGCAAACCTATGCAACACAACGATATTTGCAAATAGAAATGCAAAATTTCCTTACAACATGGCTTATTTGAAGACATCCTATAAGCAATAAAATTTTCTATCCAAAGATCATATGTAAATGTTTAGTATTTTTATTCTAAAATGACGACAATTTATCATATTAGTTAACATTTTCGGTCTACCTTAGGAGATATTGCTATTGAAAGTGCCAGTGACTTACTAGAATCAACATTTTTGACAGAGCTTGGCAGGTTGCCAATTATCAATAGAATAATGTTTTTTACTTATATTTCTCATCAACAATCATTAAACTTCTCTATTTCTACAGTTTCAAAGATAGGAATCCGCTTAAAAAAGGTAAATTTCAAGGGGAAAAAACAGTTTTTTTTCAAGCTTCGAAAAAAAGATATCCCGATTGTGAATGACCTTTGAATGGAAATGGTTGTTGTTTGTAAAACATAACACTGTCAAAGCCATTGTTTGTGCAAATATAGTATCTGCATCGGGTACTCTACTAAATCTACAACGTAAAATATCAGTTTGAAAACTTTGCTTCGGGATAATTTTTTACATTTTGCATAGTTTTCTCTGGGATATGCACTAAATATTTTGCATATATACATTTAAATTTTTTGTGCAATATAGAGCTAGTCACGGGGAGTGGGATTCCTTCTTTGTTTAAGGTATTGTAAATACCTCTAGATTCATAAATATCTTGCGTTAAGATGGGGATGTAATCTCCTTAATATTTCCCCCATATCTGTTTTTGTATTTACAATGCTTTGTCCATTGGTTGATTTGTTTGCATTGTTTTCATTCCAGACGAATTACAATGGTACAATGGTTGTTATACTGATGCACTGTGATGAGCCAAATAGTAACCTTGCAGTGATTGATGTTGAAGAGAAAAAAGTTGTCAAGGTCACATACAACGGATATTTTCACCCATTAGACACTAATGTTAATAGAAAAAATCCGTTGTTTCTGGTTCCAAATAACAAACATTTTTTTGGATGGAACGACGCTCGTTCGGAGGCCTTGTGTATATATAACCTAAAACAAGGTATTTTTTAAACAATTAGAGGCAGCGTTGTTTGACGACATAAATTATATTCAGAAATTATTCAGTGTATATATTAATGCAAATCCTTACCAATTGACAACTTAACGATATTTTTCCGATTCCCATAAAAAAATAATAGAATTAAGTTAGAAAAAAAAATAATACAAGTTTTATCTTATTGTTAACAAGTAGAACGTGCGACGAAACAATTTCACAATTCACTGTATTCAGGGATACTCGCAACTCGTCTAGATGAGCACTGGTTTATAGTATTCTGCATAATTTCGAAATCTTTGATATTCTAACCAAATTCTGGAAATATCGCCAAATGGAAATTTGTAAGTAAATTTGATTCGTGATTTTCATTATAAGTTTAATGATTTTTTTTTTCAATTTAGAAACACTACAAAAAGGAAACAAGTGAAAATAAGTGATCTTTAAATCAACTCAGCAATTTTATTTCGTGTAGTTTGAAGTTCTACAAAATACATAAACTCAGTTTTCCACCACACATTTTCAGTTTTAACTACATCTCGTGCATGTTGTCTGAGCTAATCTTTTATATATGCTAAGTATTATCTTTTTCGTGCATGTTGACTGAGCTAACCTTTTATGTATACTAAGCATTATCTGTATCAAGGTTAGTATATACCACTGCACGAGACTTCCACCCAAAATAGTTAAGTTTTACTTTTTTGTTTAACTTTTGCTTTCTCAAATACTGTATGACGTACCATGAAACAGTAAGTGTGTTCATGCATCTTAGGGATTTATACCAGCCTCTTAAGGTAGATAGACACTGTTGCGCTGCGCAATGCAATCGCGCATAAAAAAAAGTAAAGAGTCGGGTACGGGGTAGGTTTGATTTTCGGGCCGGAACAGTAATTTGGCGGCTTTTCCTTTGTGACGTCACAATGGAATGACAAATATGAAACGTCATATTTCGTTTTCTTTGCCGCGAATTAACTCCCTTTTCCCGAAAATAATGTTTCATCCGGAAACTTTGCAAAATATCTCCGTTAAAAGCATGGCGACATATTCATTTTATAATTGTAACCAATAAATTACATCATAAACTATCTGTTCACAAAAATACACCAAATTCTCATGGGTAAAAAGTTCATTTCTGTTAAGCTAAAAATTGCCTTTCCATATTTTCCCCGTGCATTCTTTGTAAACTTCGGTGAAAAAATGGCTAAAAATGAGCAAACTTTGATCTCAATTCTAGAAAAAACAAGCATGGTGACCCATACTTTTTATTACAGATTTCGGGTTGGTAGGATTTATTCTTCAGTTGTGCCGACTTACAGCAAAATCTCATGGATATGAATATTACTGTCTATCTACCTTAAATCTTGTTGAGATTTTTTTGACTATGATTAATAGGATCAAGTTCATTCTCAGATACTGTGTGATCCCCTGTTCATATAGTCTCTAACATTGTTTCCAGTTTATTACGTATATTTCTCACATCGAGATAGTTAAATTTTCACATTTTAAAGTTCGAGGTTTATCCGAGAACTTTAAAATGTGAAAATTTAACTATCGAGATGTGAGAAATTATCGTAATAAACCGGAAAACAATGTTAGAGATTTTTTCTCTAATTCCTACTCAATTTATTTGACGTAAAGCGATCTCCGTAGTCTCCAGTCTCAAGTATGCCGCCATTTTGTTGTTGTGTATCATTGCGCCTTTGATTGAAAGGGGTGTTGGGTGTAATATTTTTGATAAAAAAATGTCATATTATCAATAAATTGAGTTATCTTAGTCATAAAATGTAAAACTCAATTCGCTAGACAATGATGCAGGTGTTAATTTCATCAACATCCGGTTGCACTATTTCTTGAAACTGACACGAGACAACCAATCAGCAAGTGAGATCAATGTCTAAACATGTTTATTATTAAGTTCATCTAACATCATTTGGGAAGTTTTATTTTGAACAAGAATTAGAGAAAACAATATCTACCACTACCTTGCTGATATCTTTTCATTAAAAACATCAACAACACCCCTTATATGTATCCAACAGAATTAACTTAAAAGGTATTTTGTCCGTAACTGGAATAAGATGTTTGTAATTCGGAAGGTAAGATTAACGCCAAAATTTTCTCAAGGGGACTTTGTCTCATTTCCAATTATTAATCAATCCATTTTAATCCATTTTTAACCGGTACTTTCATTCGATTCCTTGTATATAAATTTCAGCTTGTTCGTAAAGGCCGTGTCTGACGGAACATTTCAGATAATGTACATAATCTGTGGATCACTGACAAATTATTAAGTCAAGAATTCCATTACCATAAATTTATTAACACATTTCATTTTTGTTTGTTTGTTTTGTCTTTGTTATACTGTCTCAATTCGTGTTACTGTGAATTGTCGTGATTTTGGATTTATAATTTTAGAATTTCCCTTTTCCTCGTTCTTGCCTCGGTATTCGTTTGCCGATGTATTACTAAATTCTTTCATTAGCATAAAGATTTGTTACACAGTTTAAATATTCTTGAAACCGGTAAAAATAAATCACCTACTATTTTTTGCGGAAACATTGCTAAACATAAACACAATATAAAATTGTTCACCACCCTTCCTTACATTGAATCAATGGACGAGAGTTTATATTTTGCTTTTTAAGATTGAAAGGTATATAATCTATTGTATATATTAATTAAGTAGTGGGCGTATGTTTAAGCACCATCTTTATATGAGCAGCCAGATTTGAACATCCTCAAAACATGATTATCACTTACTTTCCCAACCTTTCCTTAAATGAAAAACATGTTATTTGAAATAGACTGTACAAGTGGCAATGTTTTAGTGGGATAAAGAATATTTTAGGGAAGTGAATTCCTATGTTAATAACAACAACATACCATGTGCTTTACCATGTATGTACATATCCTTATTCCATATGCATATCAAACAGTACACAAGCCAGATATTTTTTACATACCCTTAGCATTATCCGTGTATTTAAAACTTTATTACAAGTAGAAATAAATAGAAGTTTAACCTATCATTTATATAAACAAATGTATGCCAAGGTAATGTGTCATTCACAGTTCAGTTGATACATGTGTATTTATAGTATAGCTAAGTCACATACAATGGCACATGCAAAAAGCATATTTGGAGTTGTTGTTATTTACATAACATTGAGACCTAGTTGTTAATTTTGTAATAAGAGGATAAAAAATCTCACTAAGTGTGAGGTTCATATTCACTGAAGCTGTTACATGTAATATGAAAGAAGCAGGTTATGGACTACTTTTTAATCTAAAAAACTTGAGGTTTTACAGACTTCAAACAGACTTTAAGCATTTTATCGTTATTGACGAAGATGGACGTTTGAAATCTAGGCTATATGACAAACGTGATGATTTAAGTTTCCTAATTGTGAACTTTCCCTTTCTTAGCAGCAATATACCTACCTCTCCAGCATATGGAGTGTACATTTCACAGTTGATTCGTTACTGTCGAGCGTGAAGTTTGTATAGTGATTTTTTGAACAGAGCAAAAACAGTGTCCCAAAAGCTGCTTAGTCAGGGATTTATTCAACGTATGTTAATTTCATCCCTCAAGAAATTCTATGGCCGTCACCATAACATCATTGAAATATATGACGTTTCAGTATCTCAAATGAAAGTGGACATTTTCAGCTAGATTCACGTCTTTCCGGATTTGACTACCGACTTTGACACTTTCCTGGATTGACTCACTCACAGTGTGACGGGTGCTGTTAACAGAGCAGGACATGCTTACCCTTCCGGAGCACCTGATGTCACTCTAAGTTTCACTGGAGTTCACACTGTGAGTGCCTTTATTTTGAATGTTGTGATTTCTATTTCTGTGCTTTGTGTCTGTCTAACGTTATTAAGTCTGGCGCCATTGTTTACTGTGTTCTCGTTTTGGCCATGTCTTTGGACTTCGATTTTTGTGGATTTCCCTCCTTTGTTCCTTCGGTATTCTACAATGTACTGCCGTTGTTTTAAATCAGAAAGATTTGGCTGGCCGCACATACATGTTGCTTTACACACAGTAACACTTCACTTGCTTAACCTAACAAATGTATAAGAATGCAGCCACAAGCACGAAGCAATAAGGTTTGTCAAAATAGAGCCAATTGAACAAATTACTTGAGCACTTTTACTGATGAACTACATCCCCCTTTTACATGCATACATGCAAATGTACGTTAAGAGAAATTTGCTTTACCATAATATCAGAATACCTTTTGTTACAGTGATGAAATGAACATTCAAAGTAGAACTGTTTAAATATGTTTTCTATTGATGTTTTCAGATAAACTTATGCAAAAGTTGACAGATGCAGAATATAAAAAGAAATATGAATTTTCACAGTATGGTCATGAAAGCGTTCGAGTTTCTGAAGCAGTTCTTCTTGATGATGAACGTATTCTCTCTAGTCATCCAGATAAATTTCTTCGATGTTGGTCTACATCCAAATGTAAGTAATTTATGTAATTTATTTATTCACACATTTATAATTTGATATAAGGAAATGATAACTACTAAGTTAGTACCAAACTGTTGAAAATATGACAGTGAAAGCAGAAGTAAGGGTTTTTTACATGAAAAATTGCAATCTTGAGGATTATACCCTGGCTTGTAAAACGGATTTGGACTCCGGCATTGTTGAAGGTTCAAAAATGTCCCCTATTATGTAGATGGGAGTCTTAATGATATTTTCCCCATATCATCTCTTTTTGTCCTGGTTTTTGCATCTGTAGCCAGATAAATTTTTGTTCAGAGCTTCTTATGGCTGTTAGTTTTGGCATTGTATTGATAAATAAAGGCTGTCTTTGAATAAAGGTGTTTAAACCCATACTGTTTTAGGGGATAGAGGACAAATGGGCTTCCCATAAATCATGGTATTTAGTTTTTATATGACCGCAAAAAATTTGAGGTCGTATAATGGTATGGTGCTGTCGTCGTCGTTGGCGTCGTCGTCATCTGGCGTCGTTGTCGTCTGTAGACACTTTTGTTTTTGGTCAATAACTTAAGTTCCAGTTGACCAATCCTTATGAAATTTTAACACAGTGTTCCCTGGCACAAAAGGAAGGCTGGGGTGAGTTTTAGTTATTTTGGCCCCTCCCATTTTGAAAAAAAGGGAAAAATTGGGTGTTTTTCACATGTTTGGTTGTAGAATATTTATTAATTATTGGATTTTGATGGGATTTCTTTCAGTGTGTTCCTAATTAAATTTCCTATCATTAGTTTGTCAATGGATTGATATGGCATGTACCGTTCACGAGATAAATGGGACCCAAAAGGGGGGATTTTCAAAAATTTCATTTTTTAAATTTTTTTTGTCCGATTTTTGATGCAGTTTTTTGCAATGGATTCCTCTTGAAAATAAACATAGAGCTGCACCATCAGATTTTTAACAACTTGTTACTTTTCCGAGCTATGAGGGGCCGAATAGGGACAAAATTGCAAATTTGCAAGTTACCTACAATTTTTATTTTCCATCGGATTTTGATGGAATTTTTTTCTTTGGATTCCTCTTGATATAAGCTTTCAGTAGTATGCAACAGATTTGGCGTAGCTTTTACCGTTTCCGAGCTACAAGGGGTCATCGGGGCCAAAATTGCAATTTTTGAAATAAAGTGAAATCTTTGTTTTTCATGAGATTTCATTTCATTTGATTTTTTTTTTGTTTTTGTTTTGACGTTTTCTTGTTGTAAGTTTTTGGTAGTATACATGTATGTAAAAAGATTAAATAGCTTTTACCGTTTCTTAGCTGTAAGGGATCGAAGGGGCTGAAATTGCAATTTTCAAAATATGTAAAATCTTTTATTTTTTTATTGGATTTTAATGGGGTTATTTTCATCGGATTCCTTTTCTTGTATAGTTAAAGTAGTATGCTGACCAATTTGACATGTCACTTTCCATTTCCGATATATAAAGGGAATTGTAAGGATTAATTATAATTTTTCCTTAGTTTGTGTGCAGCTTATTACTGAGTCAAGCTCTTTATTGTGTCCATTTAATTACTGGTTCAAGCTCTTTACTGTGCCCTCATTCATTTTGAATTACACTTGTTCAAATTTCAGTGTTTCGACATGCTGCGGTCGTATCATGCTGCGCTCGGCGTAGCCCTTTATTTCCAATAAAAAAATATTTAGACCCCTTTCGTACTAGCCTGTGTTTCATCAGTTCATATGACCAGAGAAATTGATGGTACATGCATGAAGCCGTCGATGTCGGTGTATGTAGACATGTAGGTTCCTGATGATAACTTATTTTCAGATGGAACTAATTCTGATGTTTTGAAATAAATGTTGGCCTCAAAGTCAGTAGCAGAAATGTGCCTCCGCAATCTAGAAAAAAATACTGTAATTCAGAATCAATCTTTATTTTAATCAATAATCACAAATTATAACCCAGGATATCGACTTCAGAAGGGTTACACTATGGTTCCCCAGCATTGATTTTTCTGTACTTTGAAACACAAACTTCAGTTGTCAATGATAGTACTAGTAAGTGTCATATTTTTTCAGGTACACTTTTGAAGAGAATAGAAGGCCACAGAACTGAAAGACCATATATTTTTTATGATCCAGTCTCTCCATATGTACTGACTTTTGGAAGTTTCCCTGAAGTTACGCTACGCTTATGGAATAAGGAGACCTTTGATCAAGTTACCTCTTTCAGAGTTGACAGACATGTAAGAATTATGAAAAAGAAATTGAATACTGTCTAGGTTTCTATACTCCTATTTTTGGGTGTTAAAGCTTGATAGATGGCTGTATGAACATAAGTACACATATTCACACGTTCATTCATTACAATTTTTATGCAAAACTTATTAATAGCCTGTTGAAAAATGAAAATGAAACTTTTTAGGATGAAACTTTACTGACATGAAATGCATTGACTTGCTCACCAGACGTAACTATTTGAATGTCATATGTCGACCTGTCCTATATTTTTTTCATCCAAAATTGCAAAAACCTCTGACAGATTTAATTTGAAATTTGGCTTTCAGCTTAAAATTAATAATTTGAATTATATGTCAGGTTCATAGATGTCACATGCAGCTCTTTCCTTTCCGACATATGTAAATAGATGTGTTGGAACCAACTAATTTTACATCATACATTACTTAGTGCGCAGGTATACAGCTTCATCACTATTAGCTTTGTTGCGTTTGCTTCTTATGTTGACTTCCTATTTATGTTAAAAATATTTTGACAGTGGCATTTGTTTCCCTTAATGTAATCTGTGTTATTATGATTATTATGTCACTCCACTCATTTAATTTTGCCATACATATATAACAAATTTTTTACAGAAGCACTTTGGGACATGTATTAAAAATTTCGTCCGCAGCTACCGACTAATTTGAAACCAGTATTTTGTGGAATAGTGACTGTATGATTTCTTTTTTATACCGGTATTTTGTGGAATAGTCACTGTAAGGGTTCTTTTGAAACCAGTATTTTTGGAATAGTCACTGTATGGGTTCTTCTTAGATTTGTAACAGTTTTACTGATGATCGTTTTAGCCGACAGAGATGGGCTACACAAGTAACCTTAATTCACTCCGTCAAAAACTCTTGAATATTCTGATTATTCTTAATTTTTGGCACACAATTGAAATGGAAGGCACTGTGAAAACGTTTCTGCATGTCTAATAGAGAAAACAATTACTGTAACATAAAAATTGCCACTATGAGTCGTGGTATCAAGTGTTTTTCTAGATTCAGTGCTTTTAGGCCGATGATGATCATAGCAAACTATTTGTCCAAGTAATATCAATACAGATCATTGCATCTGTCATTATCGCTGTTGGACAATGTATATCATGAATGTATGCGCAGTATTCTTTTGATTTTAATATCATTTACATGAATATCTGCGCTTGTACATTCCAATGGAATTAGTTAAGTTACATTTCGTTTTTCAGTTCAGTGTTATTTTGTGAATCATGATGAGTGTCATAAGAGTGTAACAATTGCAATTATGATTCTTAAACTGTTACTAGATTCAGTGATTCGGTGAGATAAAAAAATCAGAATTGAAGAGGTCGGAGTTTTATTTAATATACAATGACAAGCAAACCCTTGTAATTCATATATCTTAATAGGTTTTTGAAAATATACATTTGGTTATAAGACAAAGACAACTTATTTTTTAAAGCAACCATATTGTTTCTGTTTAATGTTACTCAAACAAGCAATAAATTTTGATTGAAGTGATTTAATGTTTCAACAAATATGCATAATCAGTTTTCCTTTGGTGAGCTCTACAATCAAATAATATTAGATACATGTATGGGCAAAAATAACGACATAACAAATCCGAAGAAGTTTGACGTCAAATGTTTCTGTTACATGTAGAAAAAGCATTTGCTCCAAACATTTTACAACAACCTTGGACTTAAAGAATTACCATTTATAATCCTTATTTTTTTTTTGAATTCTTCACAATATACATGTTGCATTTCTTAACTTGTATATATGAGAGAAAATTCTAAAAATGGTAAGAATCTTTCGAATTTGTAAAAGTCAAAACCCCCAGTTTGTTAAAAGAATTTCATACAGTATTACCAGTTTATAAATTTTAGCCTTTTTGCATTAATGCGTCAGTTTCGGTTGAAAGGTTACATTTCTTGGGGAAAATTTAGTGGTTATGCCTATTTTAAGTAATTACATGTGCGTGATTTTTTGCACTTATTGCACGAATGTAAACTGTCAAAACACTTTTCATGAAGCATCTTGTTTGTTTTAATCAACATTTGTATTTAATAATCACAATTTCTATCCACATCAACATTACTCGAATAAACCGTCTCGATACAAGTGGACATTTTCACCTGTCCTGCTGACCCTACTTAAAATGATGTAGACCAATACTTTCTTTGAATAATCTGCAAACTACAATTAGCTGCATTTATGTATTGCACAAAAAGAGAAGGTTGGAGTTGACCTTACCTATGTGGAACTTTGAAACCCGTACTAAATGTGTCCTTAAGCAGTACTTAGCTCTTATTCATTTTAGTTACATGTGTCCTCATGCAAAAATAAACTTTTTTGAGCTAAGTTTCAGGGGGCACCATCAGTGTCTTACAGACACATTTTGGTAATATTTTCACTGCTAATGATTGATTGTTAACTGCGAGGCTCCTGCGACAACAGTGTTAGATTATTTCATTAAAGTGTGCTAGTCATCTTAAAGTATGGGTAACATGTACCTAAAAATGGAAATTTGAAAAAAGAAATCTTTATCATTCACTTACTCTTAAATGAATTATTTCCAGATTTCCTGATATTTAAAGCCAACTTAACAGATTGTTAGTTCAGTGGGGTATCCTATAATAATTTCATTTAGAATTTACCTTCTTCATGGAACTACTTGCCAAGATTTAAGCAAATCGATGGAGAGATGATACAAGATCATCTTTTTTAGAATCATTTATGCCATCCTTCCCACAAACCATGGTGGTTGCTACATCTGTTATCAGTTTATCACAGTCAAATTTTGAAAAATTCTTTAAAAAATCTGGCGCTGTCAGAGGCATTCTTTGATTGGTTGGGCGTATGGCCAGCTGTGTTTTGGCAAATATAAGCACAGGCTCTTGTGAGCCTCTGATTTGAAAATATCAGTAATAAATTATACACATCAATAAGGATAACTTTTTTTCTGTTTTTTTTTCAAATTCTAACATCATGAAGATAAATATAGCAAAATGGTGTAATGGTGGTATGGCCTTTGTGACAGTTGAAAGCGATCCAGTAGTAGTTACTCGATGGGCGATATGTGGTGCTGATGTACCTAAAGCTGGGGCTTGTCCTGTGGTATTGAAAGGCAATTGTGAGTACTATGTAACCATAAACATGATAAATTCGGTTTCAGTCGTTTATACCCTGTTCACACAAACCAAATTAGGATCGATTGCAATCGGTTCCAATTAATTTTGCGTTTTCACATTCTGAAAATTCCGATCCCAATTGACTATTTTTGGTCCCGCAGAAAGAGTTAGTTCCAACAGAATCGATCCAAATTAGACCAATTTTCAATGTGATGTGAACACCTGCAATCGCTCTCGATCGACATCAGATCAAATCGAATAAGCATGCGTGAGATCCCTACAAACAAAGCCGGGCCACTTATCAGAATGCATTTCTTTTGACCATATAGTTTTGTTTGTATGATTCAGTACTAACATACTGTCTCATAAAAATCATGGTCTCCGTTGCTGTCGTTGCTACATTTCTCTCCCTTTTCAGTTTTCTCCCAACGAGTTCTCTAGACATTTCAAACTGTGTAGACTCATTTTTGTACAAGCTCAAATCTTCTTTTGATTCCTGCCGTGTTCAGTTGCTTTGTCAAAAAGCTTAAATATGTTGCATTAAAGACACATAGCAAGTAGTACAACATTTTTGCCGATGGTGCCATGTCAGTTATTTCCTTTTAGCTCACCTGGCTATGCCAGGGTGAGCTTTTGCCATCACTTGGCGTCCGTCGTCCGTCGTCCGTCCGTCGTCCGTCCGTCCGTCCGTCCGTCGTAAACTATTCATTCAAAGATCTTCTCCTCTGAAACTACTGAGCCAATTGGAACCAAACTTGGTCACAATAGTCTTTGGGTGGTCCCCTTCAAAAAAGGTATCCGGCATGTCCATACCTAATCCAAGATGGCCGCCAGCAGGGAACATAGTTTTAACATTGGACTCTGTGGAAAAGACATTCAAAGATCTTCTCAGAAACTACCAGTCCAATTATAACCAAACTTAGACACAATGGTCCTTAGATGGTCCCTTCCAAAAAAGGTATCCGACAGGTCCGTATCTAATCCAAGATGGCCGCCAACGGGGAACATAGTTTTAACATTGGACCCATTGAAATTATATTCAAAGAACTTCTTTTCAGAAACTACCAGTCCAATTATAACCAAACTTAGTAACAATGGTCCTTAGATGGTCCCTTCCAAAAAAGGTATCCGGCAAGTCCGTACCTAATCCAAGATGGCCGCCAGCGGGGAACATAGTTTTAACATTGGCCCCTATGGGAAAGACATTCAAAGATCTTCTTCTCAGAAACTACCAGTCCAATTATAATCAAACTTGGAGACAATGGTCCTTAGATGGTCCCTTCCAAAAAAGTTATCCGACAGGTCCGTATCTAATCCAAAATGGCCGCCAACGGGGAACATAGTTTTAACATTGGACCCTATGGAAATTACATTCAAAGAACTTCTTTTCAGAAACTACCAGTCCAGTTATAACCAAACTTAGTAACAATGGTCCTAAGATGGTCCCTTCCAAAAAGGTATCCGGCAAGTCCGTACCTAATCCAAGATGGCCGCCAGCGGGGAACATAGTTTTAACATTGGCCCCTATGGGAAAGACATTCAAAGATCTTCTTCTCAGAAACTACCAGTCCAATTATAACCAAACATGGAGACAATGGTCCTTAGATGGTCCATTCCAAAAAACTTATCCGACAGGTCCGTATCTAATCCAAGATGGCCGCTAACGGGGAACATAGTTTTAACATTGGACCCTATGGAAATTACATTCAAAGATCTTCTTCTCAGAAACTACCAGTCCAATTATCACCAAACTTAGTAACAATGGTCCTTAGATGGTCCCTTCCAAAAAAGTTATCCGACAGGTCTGTACCTAATCCAAGATGGCCGCCAGCGGGAACATAGTTTTAACATTGGACCCTATGGAAAAGATTCAAAGATGTTCTTCTCAGAAACTACTAGTCCAATTATAACCAAACTTAGACACAATGGTCCTTAGATGGTCCCTTCCAAAAGAGATATCCGACAGGTCCGTACCTAATCCAAGATGGCCGCCAACGGGGAACGTAGTTTTAACATTGGACCCTATGGGAAAGACATTCAAAGATCTTCTTCTCAGAAACTACCAGTCCAATTATAACCAAACTTGAACACAATGGTCCTTACATGGTCCCTTCCAAAACAAGTACCCGACAAGTCTGTATCTAATCCAAGATGGCCACCAGCGGGGAACATAGTTTTAACATTGCACCTTATGGAAAAGACATTCAAAGATCTTCATCTCAGAAACTAATAGTCCAATTATAACCAAACTTAGACGCAATATTCCTTAGACGGTCCCTTCCAAAAAAGGTATCCAACAGGTCCGTACCTAATCCAAGATGGCCGCAAACGGAGAACATAGTTTTAACATTGGACCCTATGGAAATTACATTCACAGATCTTCTTCTCAGAAACTGCCAGTCCAATTATAATCAAACTTAGTCACAATGATCTTTAGATGGTCCCATCCAGAAAAGGTATCCGGCAAGTCCGTATCTAATCCAAGATGGCCGCCAGCGGGGAACATAGTTTTAACATTGGACCTATGGGAAAGACATTCAAAGATCTTCTTCTCAGAAACTAACAGTCCAATACAAACTAAACTAAGCCACAATGGTCCTTAGATGGTCCCTTCCAAAAAAGGTATACGGAAGGTGCGTACCTAATCCAAGATGGCTGCCAACGGGGAACACAGTTTTAACATTGGACCCTATGGAAAAGACATTCATAGATCATCTTCTCAGAAACTAGTAGTCAAAATAGAACTAAACTTAGCTTCAATGGTCCTTAGATGGTCCCATTCATAAAAGGTATCTGGCAGATATGTATTCATCCAAGATGGCCGCCAGCAAGAACATAGTTGTAACATTGGACCCTATAGAAAAGACATTCAAAGATCTTCTTCTTCTCAGAAACTACTAGTCCAATTAAAACTAAAGTATGCTGCAATGGTCCTTAGATGGTCCCTTCCAAAACATTTATCCGGCAGGTCCATACCTCCTCCAAGATGGCTGCCAGCGGGGAACATAGTTTTAACATTGGACCCTATGGTACATACATTCAAATTAAAACTAAACTAAGCCTTAATGGTCCTTAGATGGTCCCATCCAAAAACGTTTGCATGTATGTACCTCATCCAAGATGGCCGCCAGCAGGAACAAAGTTTTAACATTGGACCTTATGGAAAAGACATTCAAAGATCTTCTTCTCGGAAACTACAAGTGCAATTAGAACCAAACTTAGTCACAATGGCCCTTAGATTTTTTTTTCCAAAAAAGGTATCTTGCAGGTCTGTACCTCATCCAAGATGGCCGCCAGCGGGAACATAGTTTTAACATTGGACCCTATGGAATATACATTCAAAGATTTTCTTCTTAGAAACTAATGGTCCAATTAGAACCAAACTAAGACACAATGGTTCTTAGGTGGTCCAATCCAAAAAATGTATCTGGCAGGTCCATACGTCATCCAAGATGGCCACCATCTGGAACATAGTTTTTACATTGGCCCTATTGATTTTAAGAGGAACCTCTGCCCAAATGTTTTGAATTTTTATTTGAATTGTGGTCTGAATGTTTCAATTTCAGTTTTATGTATTACCTTGATTATAAGGGGAACCCCATCCCAATTTTTTTTTTTGAATGGAGTTATGGGTTGTAATGGATGCTGGATTTTTCGGTTGCCATGGAAACCAAGCAAGAATACTGTAATTTTAGACAAAAAAGTATTCTGCTAAATTTTATGTTTTGTTTTTCCTATTGGAAATGCCTTTTATCTATGTCAGCCATGGTCCAGGTGAGCGATACAGGCTCTTGAGTGCCTCTTGTTTGATAAACACACGACATTGCGCATTGTATCTAATATATATCAAAATACCGAAGTTACTGTTAATTTTTTTTCTGCATATGCGCATTTCGACAACTTATGTCTCATCAGTGCAGATAAAGCCAAAACTTTTGGAAGTCCATTAACCGAAACGTGTAAAATCTGATGGAGAAATAAATAACCAAAAGGGTCTAAATAGAAAAGCCAAAATTCAGCTAAGGACAGAGCTATGCATGAGGGAGATACTCCTTACTCTAAGCAACTTAACCGATTAAAATCGATTTCAACATGTTTATGTGTGAGCGTAAAAAATTTACTTCGATCGATTGCAATTAATCTAATAACTAAATACTGAAGTTGCCGTGAATTTATTTTCTGCACATGCGCATTTCGACAACTTATGTCGCTTCAGTGCAAATAAAATCTGAACGTTTGGAAGACCATAAAATCAAATATGTTAAAACAACTGATAGAGAACAAATACCCAATATGATCTAAATGAAAAGCCAAAATTAAATGTGAACAAAGAAAACGATTGAGATCGATTGCAATCGCTTTGTATGATTTAAAAATAAATGTGAACGCAAACTTGATTTAAATGAATCTATCTTAAGGTAGTTCGATCCTAATAAAAATTTCAGACAGAATTTTGTTCTTTTAAGATATTTTGTAGGTCTTAACCTACATGTATATATTCAAAAAATAAAATGAAAATGATATGTCACCGATCATCTGTTCCTGTTATCTGGCTTTGAAAATTAGGCCAAATTCAGTATTTTCAACAATATTTACAAAGAATATATAGGGAACTGTGATAACATGCTTATTGTTTATCTTTCATATAAAATAAATATCAGATTTTTTTTATTTTTTCATATTTCAGAGATATACACTTAAGCTATCTGTTACGCTGAAAAAATCTATATGTCACCGTTCGATTAAGAGAGATATTTTATATAGTTTACGAAATAGACAATAATTTCGGGAAAAGGGAGCTAATTCGCGGGAAAGTGTATGCCAATCTATAATGACGTCAAAGTGAATAGGCCAATACA
>MJUU01034018.1:36022-49144 GCA_002080025.1 Modiolus philippinarum | reverse complement strand
TAGTAGCAATATTTGCAAATTATTTACAAAAGTTTTAAACTGTCGACTTAATAATTTTTTAGCCAAGAGGAATATAATACGTCCAGAACAAATTGGATTTAGTAAAGGCATGCGGACAAGTGACCATATTTTTGTACTTAAAACTCTTATAGATAAATATACTCAGCACGGGTCTAAAAAACTTTATTCTTGTTTTGTTGACTTTCGTAAAGCCTTTGACACTGTTCGGCATGAGGAACTTTTTTATAAATTGAGATTAAATGGAGTCAGTGATTTATTTTATAATGTAATAAAAAGTATGTATGGAAATATTGAATTGTCTGTAAAAACAGATGCTTCACATTGTACAGATAGTTTTAAATCTTATATTGGTGTACATCAAGGGGACAATTTGAGCCCTACATTATTTAATCTCTTTATCAATGATTTACCGTCAGTTTTTGATGACTGTTGTAATCCAGTTAAATTGGATAAGACAAGCTTAAATTGTCTTATGTACGCTGATGACCTTATATTATTGTCAGAGACACCAAATGGTCTCCAAAATAGTTTATCACTTTTACAAAAATACTGTAATGAATGGGGACTTGTAGTTAATATGAAAAAGACAAAAACATTAATTTTCAACAAAACTGGACGACTGGAACCAGTTAGATTTCTATACAATAATATTTATCTTGAGAATTCCAAAAACTACACATATTTAGGTGTCAATTTTAATGTTTCTGGTAGTTTCAGAGAAGAAAAGGCAGATCTATATAACAAAGGGCTTAAGGCTTATTTTAAATTAAGAAAATGTTTTGAACAAGATAAACCTAAAGTTAAAACTTTACTACATGTATTTGACCATACAATAAAACCTATATTGTTATACGGGAGTGAAATTTGGGGCACTTTTGATGTAAAAAAATTTATAAAGTTAAAAGATACTTATTTGATTAAGCTGTGTAGTGATTTAACAGCTGAAAAACTACATGTAAAAATGTGTAAATATACACTGGAAGTCAGTAGACACTCTACAGATTTAGCAGTGATGGGGGAACTAGGACGCTACCCTCTCCTTTTTGAGGTTTTTTTTAATATGATCAAATATTTGATACGGTTAATGAAACTAGAAAACTGCTTAGCTGCAGATGCATTTAATGTTTCAAGACAACTTCATGATGAAAATAAGTTGTCTTGGTACAGCTGTGTAAAGGAAATTTTAGAACAATTTAATATAAATGAAAATTTACATTTATTTTCAAAAGAAAAAATTAAAAGAACAGCTTTTAAACTATTCCATTTCAAATATAATTCCATATGGAAAGACTGTCTCTTAGATAACAGAGACACCTTTTCTCATGGTAACAAATTACGCATGTATAGAACCTTTAAGGATCATTTTAAATTTGAAGATTTTTTAAGTTGGGGCAATCCTCATCAAAGAAGGTTAATTTCTAGTTTTAGAATTAGCTCTCACAAGTTGGAGATTGAACGTGGACGGTATTATAATGTCCCGGCTAATCAAAGATTCTGTAAACTTTGTGAAGCATCTGTTGAAAATGAAATTCATTTTCTTTTAGAGTGTCCTGAGCTGGAAGATGCTAGACAGATTACTATAGAAGAACTTGAAAACAAATTCTTAAACTTTAAATATTTAGACAAAGAATCTAAATTTATTTGGCTTATGTCTGCTGAAGATAAATTTATTTACAGCAAACTTTATACATTATTAAGAGACTTGTTCTCATTCAGACTTGAAAAGTTAAACAAATAATTTTTATTTACTTCTTTATTTATTCTATTTTTTTTTAACTGATTTTATCCAAGTGAGAGGAATATAGATATCATGCTTTGCCCCTTGAATGATTGTATTGAATCCGAATTGCATATCCCCTTGTCTTGTTCAAATGCCATTACTGTTGTTTTTCCAGTCTTCTCTCCACACTTAATATTTATAATACTTAATTTCTTATATATATATATATATATATATATATATATATGTTTCCTGTCTTTTTGATTATGTTTATTTTTTTTAAATAATCAACAAATCATTGTCAATCATTGTAGAAAATTCCTGTTAATTTTTCTGCCCCTTAGGGGGCGTCTTAATTGACAAATAAAGTATTTGTTGTTGTTGTTGTTGTTGTTGTTTGAATTACGAAGAATTCCAAAATTGTTTACTGTTTGTTGTCGCAAATAATTTTCATTCATGAGTTGACTTTACATTCAGATTAATGCTCGTCGCTTCAGTTCGCGCATGTCATCTTACGTACTGACCCAATAAATTTTTGATATGGTCCAGTACGTTGATAATGACTTTATCGGTCAGTACACATCAAAGGCAAGAAGCATAAATTACCGATAAACGAAAATAACAAATACTTACCAGTAAGTATGAGTAGAGTTTTTGCTATAACAACAGCCATATATAGGAATGTCATCTATGTTAAGATTTACTAAGAATTGTTAAATTGTTTTATATTTCTTTTTATATGTTTATCGTTACTTTAATACTTGTTTTGGTAAATTTTCGAAGTTTTATTGATGCTTTTTATTGTGATATTGGGAATATTTTATCATATTTTCTTACTTGAATAAAAAAACTTCCATTATTTTTATTATTTATTCACAGCCAAACAACTCATTGAAAATCACTACACGAAAAGAGTGTTTTAGCTACCCTAGTATGACGGGAAACACTTGTAAAGACCGGTATTTACTACCATTTACTCTTATTTACATTTATTTGATATATATATTTAGTACATGTAAATTAAGTGAGAACCGAACCGTCAAAACGAATAATCCAAGGACAATGGCAACACCGGAAACAAAAAAAAAAGAAACAGAGACACAACATGAGTACGGCACAGAAAAAAAATGAAGATACACACACACAAAGATCAACAACACGGACCCAATAAAAAACCATGAGTGAGATCAGGTGCACCGTAAATATCAGTATTTTCTTATACATTTGTAGATGGGTAAACATAATGGAGACCGCACGATCTTTTCAATGCTACCGCATACCTAAATGATACCAAATTATTGAATTTATATATGTTTGAAGGACTACATAAATATTTCTGTCATCGTCGCATTTATGAGCCATATGAAATGTTAGTATGCGAAAATATTTGCAACCCGCTCAAAATTTCATGCTACTTTTTGAGAATATACATTAATGATAGTGCTTTAAGATATTTATCTGTTCTTGTAAATATTTGCTTTATATATCTTCAAATAAGTGACCGCATAAATGACTTTCATAGCATTAACAAACATCTTAATAAACCACGATAACTTATCGCTTATTTGTGATCAACAAATAGAAAATAAATGTTAATATTTTAGATAAGTTTACTATACTGCACAAACATGCACTACAAGTCTTATTTAAATGATGTTTACAACACAGTGAAAAGTCTTGAAAAGAGAACATTTACAATGTCTATCAATATATGCCAGAAGGCAATAAATGTGTATTTTTATGTAGATGCAAATACCCATGTGGAGGGTAGTAAATATTTGATTTTCAAAAGAAGGCAGTATGCTTTGAATGCATAATGTGGTAGTGAATATTTGGCTTTGCACGAAAGAAAATGTGCTTTGAATACATTATGTAGGGTAGTAAATATTTGGCTTCGTATGAAATAAAGTGTGCTATAAATGCGTTATGCAGGGTAGTAAATATTTGGCTTTGCATTTCTAATATGTCTTATGTTGGGTTATAAATAATTGATTTTTTATGTACAAAAGCATATTTTAAATATGTTCTAAAAACTCATTTTTAATAACCCCCACACCCACACACACACTGAGATACATAGAAGAATAAGGATTATACTTTATTTATTTCTACATTAAACATAACATCCATATAAAAGTATTTTCTGGTAGATAAACCAGTAGTTAGTAAATTAACGCAGCAAGCTAATTTTGTTAATTACTGATGATCACTTTGATAGTTGTATGTCGTTAGATGTCACGTTAGTTTTTGTCCAATACGTATATACAGTAAAAGGGGTCTTGATGAAGGGTCCCTTTTTCCGAAATCCTGGTATTTTATTCAGCTTTTCCGTTTCTCATGCGGGAAAATATTTTACAAAGACTCTTAAATAGGCAGCTATTTCCCGTTAACGGACAAAATTTTGAGCCGTTCTCGCGTCAAATCAAACATCGTTCCCGTTTTCCGGTGGATTTTATTTACAATCCCGTATCACGCTTATTGAAAAGAGTCGATCCCGCGTTTCGCTTAGACCCCATTGACACCATCAGTAAAACATTAACTCAGTTATAAAGCACAGCGTGTGATGGCTTGTTGACTTACTATTCGACATCGCTATGAAGAGCTTTAGATCAAAGGCACATATCACGATGACAGGTACGAGAATGCATCAAACAAGTGGCATCAAAATAGAAAAGCAATTATTGATTGCACACATTGATGAAATAAAATTTGACGAAACAATTATATGTGATCAGCTACACTAATCTTACTATAAAGTTTACTATCACACAATTACTAAATATTCGGAGAACAACGTGTAATTTCTTAAAGTTTGTCCCACTTCGATAATTTAATATATATAAATTTTCATTTTCACTTTCTCACGGTAAATAAAATCCATAACTGATATTTCAAAATTAACGCACGATACAAAATCCAGGAATAAAATTACTGTATATTATCCAAATGTGTACACACATTTAAAAAAAGAAATGTACGACAGTACAAAAAAAAACAAAAACAAAAACAAAAAAAAAAACAAAACAAAACAAAGGAAAAAAACAGCACGTTATTTAAACGTTCACCAAATGTATACATCACAAGTGATAACTTAATTGCCAATTACATTTGAATCTGATTGGTTGATTACAGCGTGATTGACATACGAAATTGTTTTACATCATATATTCAAACTGAGGTGACATATTTAATGCTACAGCTGATATAAGCGATAATTGGCAACACATGTAACTTTATCATCACAAAAGATTTTTCTCATTAGCGTGTCCTTTTTTAAAGTGACAAAGATACAAATGTTTAAAACATGAATACAGAAATGGTGAATAAAAGGATATGGAGTAAATGCACATCAGACAAAGTCTCTACAAATACATGGTAAAAACAAGCAAAGGAACAACGCTTTTATTGTTGTTCTTCATCTTGAAGTCACCATGAGGCCTTCAACAATGAGCTTTGCTNCTTCTCCTCTGAAACTGTTCAGCCAATTTTTATGAAACTTTGGTGGGATGTTCCTTGGATGGTCCTCTTCCAAAATTGTGTCCGATGACCCCGCCCTTAAACCAAGATGGCCGCCAGGCTAAAAATAGAAAAAAGGGGGGATAAAATTTTAAAAATCTTCTACTCTGAAACTACAAAGGCAATCCTAGCCAAACTTTCCTGAAATGATCCTTGGGTGATCCCTTTTCAAAATTGTGTCCGATGATCCCGACCAATATGGCTGCCAGGCTAAAAATAGAAAAAAGGGGGGATGAATTTTGAAAATCTTCTCCTCTGAAACTATCATTTGAATTTTAACCAAACTTTACTAAAATGGTGCTTGGGTAGTCTACTTTCAAAATTGTGTCCGGCA
This sequence comes from Modiolus philippinarum, assembly GCA_002080025.1. Classification (NCBI taxonomy): domain Eukaryota; kingdom Metazoa; phylum Mollusca; class Bivalvia; order Mytilida; family Modiolidae; genus Modiolus; species Modiolus philippinarum. The sequence goes on along the minus strand of MJUU01034018.1, from coordinate 43,553 downwards.
TTTCTGACCTCCGACCAATATAGCCGCCGCAGCGGAACTAAGTTTAACATAGAAACCTATGGGAATTTCATTGAAATTTTTTTTTCTGGAATTACTCACTCAATTGGAACCAAACTTTGGTGGAATAGTCACTAGGTGGGTCCCTTTCAGAATTGTATCAGATGACCCCTCCCGCCAACCAAGATGGCCGCCTAAGCGGAACTTAGTGTAACATAGGACCCTATGGGAATTTCATTGAAATTTTCTTTTTCGGGAACTACTCACTCAATTGAAACCAAATTTTGGTGGAATGGTCACTAGGTGGGTTCCTTTCAAAAATATATCTGATGACCCTATCTGCCAACCAAAATGGTTGCCTAAACGGAACTTATACACCATCATGCCATAGCCGAACTAGCTTTTAACAGAGGACTGTATGGGAAATTCATTAAAAACATCTGTCTAAAATTAATTGCTCACTTGGAACCAAACTTTGGGAGAATGGTCACTTGGTGCTTGCCTATCAAAGTTAAATCTGAGGACCACATCTGCCAACTAGCATGGGCATCACAACCCAACTAATACATGTAGTTTATCATTACACCCTATGAAAAATTGTGATCATAGCCGAACTTGGACCAAACGCAAGAATTCATTAAAAAAATCTGGTAGCCTGGAACTTAATGTTCAACTGGAACCAAACCTGCAAACTGCAAAAAATTGTCATTCAAACAAGGTGGCCACATGGGACCCTGTGAAAAATTCTATGAAAATCTCCTCTGGAACTACTTGCTCAAATGGGACTAAACTTTGATGCAATGGTGCTTAGGTGATTATCATTCACAATTGTATCCAATGACCCCGCCTGCCAACCAAGATTGCCACCACAGCGGAACTTAGTTTTACATAGGACACTATGCAAAATTCATTAAAAAATCTTTTTGTCTGGAACTTCTCGCTGAATTTGAACCAAACTTTGGTAAAATAGTTACTACGTACAAATGTACGTCCCTTTAAGAATCGCATCTAATGACCCCACCTGCAGCAAAGATGGCTGCCACAGCTGAACTTAATTTAACATAGGACCCTATGGGAAATTCAATTAAAAATCTCATCTGGAACTACGTTCTCAATTTGAACCAAACTTTGATGGAATAGTCCTTAGGTGATCCCCTTTCAGAGTTATATCCTATGACCCCGCCTGCTAACCAAGATGACCACCTCAACCGATCTTTCTTTAACATGGGACCCTATAGGAAATTCAATCAAAAATCTTATCCTCTGGAATGACTTGCTCAAATGGAACAAAACTTTGATCGTGTGGTCCTTAGGTGATCCTCTNTGAAAAATATAGAGAGCATACATCTCTCGCACGGGGAATCGTTTTACGGACTCCACACTGCAGGAGAGACAAACTCCAGTCGTAAATGGTGAATAAAAGGATATGGAGTAAATGCACATAAGACAAAGGTCACTTAAAACAGGTGGTCTGGAAGACCTTATTTGGAAATGAACAACACAAATAGGGTTTATCTATTGAGACATAGATGTATGATTGAGAGGAAACACTCATAAATTATGTCTCAATCGAACTTTTAATTTCTATTTGTATCTCTGCGGGTGTTTCCGTTTAATTGTGAGAACATAAGATGCGTTTTTCAAATAGTTTCTTTGCATTCGGAACAACATTCAAAAGTATTTAGGGAACAGTCATCATTTATCAGCTGAGAGGGCAGGAAAATTTTAGGGGGGTCAAAATTTTGAAAGTGGTTTCATGTGGGGGTTGAAAATTCAGAACGGTATTCTTTGGGGGGTTAATTTTTTTAGATTAGTTTTGAGCATCATTTTTGCATTAAAAAGTCTCATTGACTAAGGAGGAAGAATTTTTTTCACCCGCCTTCGGAGGGACAATACCTTAAATTTTATATTTGATCTTTTGACAGCTCTGAAAAACTTTCAAACAAATTATGATTATATCTTGAATAAGTAAAGCTTGTTTCCTTTAATTCACTATAAGGACAAATCATTGTAGAACGAGGAAGTACTATTTTTCTGTCAGAAAAAGTTGCACAATCAATGCAGGGGGTCGAAACCTCAACCAAGAAATTTGTGAAAAATTTTCCAGCCCCCACCTGATAAATAATGACCGTTCCCTTATTTTAGGTTATGTTAATATATACTGCGCTTACAAATGATACATTGATAACCAAAGAATATATTTCCATGGACATATTTGATTAGATATTAATATAGAAGGCTTGGAATTTTATTTCCGAGTAAAGGCTGACCCTATTTCTATAAAATGAATACTTGAACAAAAAAAGGAATTCTAGGAAATCATTTTTCTTAGTTTAGGAACAATACGTGCGACCTCGATAAATTCATTTTCATTGTTGACATTTATTTAATTGACATTATTTTAAAACATAAAAACCGAATATATCGAGGTCACATTAATTGGTTTTTTTTTCTTACAAAGAAACTGATTTCCTCGATTTTAAAAGTGTTGAATTATTAAAGACAACTATTTCTTTAAAAATGGATGAAAAATGTTTAATGTTTTTGCGTCCGTCGTTTGTTGATTCTTTTCATTGCTGCAGTTTGTGATTTGTAATGTGTATACATAATGTTATTGGAATTTCGAAGCCTGATATTGTAAAATATTAAATCGTATGCTAGAGTATCCAGCTTTATGGAGAACAGCCTAACCTCTGCCTTCTTAAGAAAACTTTAATTTGTTTCTTGTTTTGAAATTTCTTGGGTAATTCTGATCATTAAAAGATCACAATCGTCTTATTCTGTCATAAAAATTCAGTTCTCTCTAGGAACGTATTAATAAACATACACGCAGTAAAGTAAGTGAGAACCGAACCGTCAGTCAAAGAACGAACAATCCATGGACAAAGGCAACACCGGAAACACCAAGAAACAAGGACACCACTCGAGAACGGGACAAAAAAAAGAAAAAATGAAGACACACATACAGATGAACAACACGGACCCAATAAAAACCATGGGTGAGATCAGGTGTACCGGTAGAGTAAGCATCTCCTGCTTCTTATAAGACACCCGCAACATAGAAAGAAAATTTTGGCCTGGTTATTGCTGCCCATTTAATTCATATGGCTGAATAATTTTGAAATGCATATCACAGCTCCTTATTCTATCCTTTCCACAAGATTATTTATTTCATCGACATGAAACCGCAGTGAAGAGATATGTGAAATGTTCCCACATCCAAGCATCCATTTGATGTGAAGGATGAGGGTCATTCTTAGAATAAGAGTCTGAGGCTCAAAAATTACATAGCTTAGCTTCTCTGTGAACAATGGAGTATACCGTGTTTACATCTGTTTGAAGAAACAGACTATAACTGTCCTTGACCTACACGCACCTATCAATGGCCAGTATATAAGCACCTGGACCATGCGCTTTTCTCATATCTTACAGACCAAAGTTTGTTGTGAACATAATAAACCACCACTTCATGGGTGGGCAATTGTACAGCCAGGGTGGGATGTAATTACTTCTTGAGCCTCAGGCTCTTATTCTAAGAATAACCCACATCCTTCACATCCAATGGATGCTTGGGTGAGGGAACTTTCTTATTCATAATTCGCCCTCGTTCTACGAAGTAATTACATAGCTAGTTTAAAGAGTTGACACAAACTTTCATTAGCAAAAACACTACACTCAAAAAATTGGGACAGTGACGTATTTACCTTAAATTATGGGTATTTTAAATACCAGACTATACTATTAATTCCGCTTAAACCGGTGCTAGGCCCGTTTTGAACTTACTATGAGGTATGAGCAAAGCTCATTGTTGAAGGCCTCATGGTGACTTCAAGATGAAGAACAACAATAAAAGCGTTGTTCCTTTGCTTNTTTTTACCATGTATTTGTAGAGACTTTGTCTCATATGCATTTACTCCATATCCTTTTATTCACCATATACTATAAGAGTACTGTGTGCATTTCATAAACTAAAATTATCAAATAAGTAAAAAACATAATATTTTACGAAAGGATATGGAATAAATGAACATGAGACCATAACACACATGTTTACTGAATATAAGACTGAATCTGTGAAAATACAAACAAGTATTAACCTAATACATGATTTATTTCTTTAATCTGATGCAAATATTGTTTGCTAATTTTGCAAATAATTTGTTGTTGTATACATCTAAACCAAAAAAAGGTAATTGAAACTATCCCAAAAAAAAATTCAATCAGGTGCCATAAATCTTTCAATCAGGTACCATGTCTGTTTTCCATTTCAAATCCTATATTCCTAATGTGACAGTCTTTGTATAAAAGAGTTGGCCAGTTTCCATGGTGAACTGTATTTTGGTGTAAAATAAATACCGAGATCAAGTATGTTGGTTATTGGTTATTGGTTTTTCAAAAAAAAATTGTCGATTGTAGGTCGGATTTCGAAAAACCAATAACCAACAGCGAACAATAAAAAAATCAACATGCATTATGAAATATTAATTTTTAATCTATTTTTGAAAAACCAATTACCAATAACCAATTACCAACATACTTGATCTCGGTAAGTTAACCACTGTATTTTACGGTTCAAATTTGTAGTTTTTTTCATAACATCCCGTTCGTAACGGAACAAATAATAAAAAAGAAAAAAAGAGATCTACAATGAGAGGTGCACAATATGTACCCTTAGAAATCTAGTGACCTGTTGATAATCAATGTTGTCAAATTGAACAAACAAACAAAAATACCAAGCGAAAGATATAGTACCTTAATCGTATCATCACATGCCTTAAAACAATAACTGTTGTAAGTATATTTGGCAAAGAATTCTTGCTTTTTGTAACAACATATCAACTGGAGACCAAACAATTTTTAAGACCATATTACAAATTGCCCAATTCGGATTTAATCAAATCATCTGGAAGCGTTGTATAAAATATAGAAAAAGCATATCTGTCGATAGATGAAACTGGTCTTTGTATTGACTGTAGTTGATCCAAAATTTCAATTGATTTTTTAAAGTGTTTACATCAGAGTTTTTATAAGTAATTTTTTTCACACAATTTTATAACCAACTCTTAAAAAACTCTTATAAAAACAAGTAACTGCAAGGTTTTTATTGAGGGATACGTTAGTAGTGGAACAGTTGATGGTTTTAAATAAAACGATGTTTGTGGTAAATTTTTGGGAAGCTAAGGAACCCAGTGCATAATAGGCAAGGTTTTATCTTAAGTCGGAACTTTGAACATTTTAGTATCCTTGTAATGTTGTTTGGTGTTGTTTTCGCCACAATTGGTTCATATGAAAGTATTAGACTTGGACTATTCGTTTTGTTGGACATCGATAAAGTTGTCCCAATTTTGATTTAATCAAATTTTTTGAAGCGTTGTATAAAGTGTAAAATCATAACTGTCGATAGATGAAACTTGTTTTTGTATTGATTGTAAACTTCAATAGATTTTTTACACTTCGAAAGAAGTTAACGACATAGTTTTGATAAGTATTTTCACAGTATTTTATAACCAACTCCTTTCTACAGATGGAATTTAAACATTTTAGTATTATTGTAATTGTTTGATGTTGTTTTCGTTACAAATGGTACGAATGAAAGCGTAATACTTAGCCAATGCGTTTTGTTAGACATATTTCTTTCAAATGATACCAACGTAGTTAGAAGCTTTGTCAACAGGTACAAACACGTTTTTTTTGCTCAGATGTCCCAAATTTAACTTAAGGTAGATCGGTAGTAGTCCGCCATTTTGAATTTTTTATTTATACTACTGTGGTATTATCTGCTTTTTACATAATGCAAATATTTGTATTGGTAATGTATCAATAAATATTATATCAGTGGTACAAGAAGCAAAGGACCTACATTGACTCGATTTGACACGTATTTATCTAATAAGAAAAAGTATTGTAATTTGATATTTAAATAGTTTGGAAGAGGAAATTTGAAAAAGGGAGATAACCTGATAAAAATATTTTATAGATATCACTATGAAAATTCACATATTACAAATTATATGGAAAACAAAGTCGGTAACCCCCATTTTTCTTTTTTTTTGAAAGTATGTTCAAAGGGCTAACATATGAGTAAGATAAAAAGAAATCTGTGGAATAGCTTTAAATAAAACTGCAAAATACGAGGTTTTCCCTATATATTCGTTATAAATATAAATTACAATACTTTATATTATTCAGACACTTTATTACAACCATGGTTAAGGTGAGCGATAAAGACTCTTCGTAAATTCTTCACAAAGATTAAATTATTCTCGAAAAAGACGGCTGGACCTCCGATGTTCCCTTTTGATCCGCCATTTAGTTGATATTCAACAATAATAGAAGAACAAAAAGTTGAAAAAATAATCAAAGACCTAACATGAGTTGGCACAGAAAAGAAAAATGAAGGCACACATACATACGAAGATAACCAACATCATCAACAACATCATAACCAACCCATCAAAAATATGGTAAAGCAGTAGAGTAAGAACTACTCTTTATATTTGAAATTACATGAAAGTTTTGATATTCAGCAAAACAATTTTTCAAATTGTTTAACCTATTTCTTCTATGATTTTGATAGATACAATGCGGTAAATTTAAAGTTCGGAACTGTTTCTCGATGTTCGTTTGCCTGTGACGTCCCTCTTTGTTCCAAATAGCAACAACGTTACCAGGTTACGTTTATTACGCCCAACGAGATCTCAGTGTGAGCCAATAGAAACGTCGGAAAAGTAAAACCATGTAATTATAGTGTGCTATTAAATAACCCTCAACCAATGGAATTACCTTAAAGCATATCACTAATTCATATGTAACTCCCAAATACAAGGACTACAAAGTCTCGTTGTATACCACAGAATAACTATACATGCAAGGAAAAGGTAAAAAAGGAATCATAAGAGAAAATATTTCAAAAATTTGGTAGGTTTTGAAAATATTTGTATTAATCATAGCACAATGTAGATTCATATTCAAATGAATGGCTAATTTTTGCACTGAGGAAAAATGCAACATGCACGTGTTTACAAGTTTTTCCCGGTGAGAATGAGTTTGATCCAAAACTTGCTTGGGCAAAATAGGATCAATCCAGCTTTTCCTTACGAAATAAGTTGGCCTGGGGGAAACTGGCTTCATAACATAGTAGTTTTACTTTACGAGATCAAAGACAAATTACCATTAAATTGACCTTTTTTCTTAGTATGATACTTACAGACGTTGTAATTGAGAAAGGCTGTCAAATATGCCCAGAGGTAGACTTGACAAATATTTTCACTAAGGGATCTGTAAAATGTAATATAAGTTATAAGAGTTAGAAACGCTATTAAATATCCCCCAGGTAGACTAGAGAAAACGTTTTCACTTATGCTCCCGTAAAGTATACTTATAATTAACATCTAGAAAGGCTAACAAATATTTCCGAGGTAGACTAGAGAAAACGTTTTCACTAAGGTCAATGTTAAATTTCAAAATTGGAAAGGAGAAGACAAACTTTGATTAAAATTGGACGAGACAAAATCTTAAATTGAACCAAAAACAA
>MJUU01034018.1:0-13457 GCA_002080025.1 Modiolus philippinarum | reverse complement strand
ACATGCATATACCGGAATACATAACCCGTGTCCATGCAATACAGATTTTAGAAATTTAGAATGTGTTTAGTTAAAATGCAAAGACCCTATCAAAAATCAATGTTAATACCAAAGAAGGCCATACGTAATGACTTGACGACAATACCGTAATTATAACCCTTATGAATTAGACGATTTAAAGGTTTTATAAGTTTGTTGGGCAAGTTTAAGTATTTTTTACTCTTATGTAAAACTTTCCCGTAAAATAACGGATGTTGCATGCTGACAACACACAAGTTACAAAAAGTTATGGTTTTAGTTAAAGTTAAAACAAATAAGTCTAGCCTGTGTTGGTCATCTTACAAAATATCTAAGCCATGGTTATGTTGATGACCGAAAAGTATGTTGTTGTCCGAAAGGGTCTTGTATTAAGGTATGTTTCCACTGGCAGCCATGTTTTTGTCAGACAAATTGAAATAAGCAGTTATTGTAAAAATACGTTCCAAACATCATTGCAGTACAGTTTATTTAAATTTACTTCAAAAGTTTTCTGGCAGATGATAAAATGATTATTTTCTTATAAACTACAATGTTAAACTATGTTCAGCACTGGCAGTCATGTTTTAGTTGGATTTGACGGATATGCGTTATCTTTGTAAAGGAACTTCAGTATATAGTTGGAGTATAAATACAATCAATGCCCAAGCGGTAAATTCCGTTATGCTGTGTACATGTTTTAAGGAGTAATCTCTCAGGTTTAAAATTAAATAATATGGAAAGCAATAATCCAAAAGTAGTAAAAAAATATTTTCTTTGGATTTTAATATTTTAGACCTTGAATTTAGTTTTTGGCATCTTCTTGTCCCCAATTAAATTATAAAATACATCGAAAAACGAAGCAAAAAGGAGGAAAGGGAATATCAAAAACACGGAAATTGATATCATACACGAAATGAAACAGCATGACAAAGACAAAACAATTAAACACAAATGAATAAGAACTCCACAAAACTAAAGCACTGGCAGTGTAAACCCAGTTACATATATTTTACATTCATCTCATTGGACTGTTTCATAATGCACAGTTAGATCCCCTTATCTCTGGTGAGATCCGGTTGATAATTCTAGTGCATTTGTATGTAAAAATGGTCATTTTTCAAATTTCATATCTTTAAGACCACTTATTATTTAAAAATAATTCTTTCCGAATATTGAAATTTCATGTTTAAACTTTACAGGAAATGTCTTGCAATATATGAAGCCGTTTTGTTAAAAAACACCTTTAAAATACACAACTGAATGCCGCATTTTTCCTTTAAATCCGTTTTTGTTCAGAAGTTTATAGAAGTAAAAAGTTTTGATAATTCGTCCTGTTGTAACTTATTCTTTTAAACATTAATTTCAAATAAAAAATATTTGTTCTTTTTATTTTTCTTATTTGTATTTTTTCTTCTTATTTTCTATTATTTAGTTTTATGTTTTTGTTGTTCTTTATTTATTCATTTTCTGTTATTGTGTAATATATACAAAACAATTTAACCTTTGTTCTGATTTTAATTTAATCAAAATTGAGATGACAAACAGGTAACCTGATTGCAAATTACCTGAGAGGGTTCCTACCCCATGCAGTTTGCAAACATGTACCACTGTCAACACCTTTCAATATACAGGTGTGTCAATATACAGGTATAGATGTTTTCAGAAATAGTAAAGTTTGGTTATCTCCCCTGATTACGACAGGTCCGCCATTCAGGGGTAGACGGGTACTACAGACAGAACATTAGTTATACTAATAAATTATTGAAAAAGAAATACTTCCTAGTTTTTTTTCATTTCAAGGCATGAACTTGTTACATGTACAGATGTTATCGAATTCGAGTAGATGACATTTGTAACAGTAACCTGCATAAATTTAATATTTCAATACTTGGACTAAAAGCCGGTTGTTTTAAGGTCTTTTCTATTTTCATTGTTTTAATTATTTATACTTATTTTTCATCCCTGCATTACACATTTTGTTTTGTCTAATAAATAAAAAACAAAATTATGATATTCTTAATGAAATACGTGTTGTTTAAAAAGCTTTTTTTGTGTTTTTGTTATTTCTTATGTTTGATGTTTTTTTCACCTTGTTTTGACATAACTATATTATTTGTACATCAAAAGATCACCGCTGGTTTTGGTATTCAAGCGATCAACGGGTATGGATATTGTGTCAAGATTTGCAATGTAGCAAAGGGCTTCATATACGTCAAATTGTTTTTATTTGAAAAATAGACGGCATATGACGATCAATTTAATGAGAATTATGTATTATAATTCTGGTTTATGCACAAAGGACACAATTTCTGCTACCCCTTAAGTACCTCTTCTTTCCCTATACAAAGCTACACGTGTGAACTATTTCTTTATTATGAGTTTTACAGTAGATTAATATACACGTCATAATTTCTTTACTTTCAATCACCTATTATTGGATTACTTTTATTTAAACATACTTTTGATTTGATGAGCATTAACTTAGTGACATCAGTGATAAACAATAACATTTGTTGGTCAAGATATTCGATAAGGACATAATAGTGTTGGATATAACATTTCTTCGTCCGTGAGTTGCCTTATTTATAACTTTAAGCATGAGTGGAAGAAAACGACGTCTAGCTGACCAAAATGACCCAAAACATTGGTCTAAAGAGACTCTGTCCAAGAAATTAAAGGACATGGGCATAGGGTACCACCCAACATGGAGAGCAGAAACACTCAGACAATTGTTCTTAGCAAATGTGCAATCAACCGGAAATTTACAACAATTAGAAAATCCCAATCCCAGCCAGCCGGAAATTTCTCCGGTCGTAGCTTCTTCCACTGAAAACAGTCAGGAACTAAATGGCTCATCATCGGAGAATAACGATGCCGATTTACCTAACCGCCATATTGAACAGAGTATGAATACACATACGACTTCACATACTAACAACGAGGCTCTATTGAGGGAAACCACTACCGCATTGCGTGCTACTTCTGAAGCGTTATCAANAAAAATTTAGAGTTTCCAATCTGGATTTTAACTCCTTTTACAAGTCTTCCAGTAACTAATTGATCACCTAAACCTTTTAAATAAATAATTTCTGCATCATTCAAATCATCATTGTTGAAAAATCTTTCATTTACAAGAGTAATCATTGCAGCTGTATCTATGGTAGCCTCGATGTTATTTCCATTAAAATTTGCAGATATCAATAATGATTTTCCATATGACTGTCTTACTTGTAATACTTTTCCTTCATCTGATTTTAGGCCTTCTTTGTTTTGGACCAAGTTTTGGCCTATCGACTTGATCCTTCCTTGTTTAAATCACCTTTACGGTTGTCTTGTCCCTCTTTTTGATATCTTGTTTCTGGTGAGTAGGGTCTATATGATTCTCGATTACTTGTGTATTTTCTTGGAGATTCTGGGTTTTTCTTAAAATCTTCCCTTGGTGAGTTTGGTCTCCATCGTTCTGAATTTCTATTATCTGTATATAGATAATGTGCTCGACTATTAACAGGTGTTGATGGTGAGCGATATCTTTCATATCTTCTGTCTGTTTGTCCATTGTATCTTTCTGTTTGAGTGGGCGATCTATAGCCATTTTCATATCTTCTACTATTCTGTCCATTATATCTTTCTGTAGGAGAGCTATAACCATTTTCATACCTGTTTTTCTGGTAATTTTCAGATGATGAAAATCTAGGGTTCTGATTTGAGTAACCATACTGTTTATTTTCATATGATTGATAATTTGATCTTGTATTAGCTGAATTGTATCGAGTTGGTGAATATCGATTACTATACAGATTTTTGTTATCTTCTTTATTTTGTACCCATTTGATTAAAACTCCTGTAAGGTTCCTTACTTCCTGCTCTAATGATGAGTTGGTATTATGAGTATTTACTGGAGATGTGGACCTAGACGACTCAGTGTCTGCAAAAGTAACTTGTCGTTGAAAATATGTATTGTGTCTAGATGAACCAAATAAAGCTCGCTGATTGGCAATTGATGTTTTAACTATTTTGGCTGCTTTATTCAAGGTGCTAGGATTTTTTTCCATTGCTTTACTTGCAGCATCTTTATCTCGACAGCCTTTCAGGAACGTTTCAATTGCTATTGCTTCTAAAACTCTTGTATCATACTTGTCATAACCATCCATTGTAATAAAATAAGCTCTTTGGGCAAATTCCTCAATTGTCTCCCCTTCTTGCTGACGAGTATAGTATAATTGTCTTCTAGCTGACATTGGAGCCTCTTTTTTTGCTAAAACGACTTTTCATTTCTTTTCGTAATGTATTATAATCTCCATAATGTTGCTGGTATACTTTTCTGGCATATTCTAAAGCATCATCCCTTAAGCAATCCAGTAATCTATTTATTTTAGTTCTTTCTTTCCATTTCCTTCTTCCAGCTGTTCTTTCAAATTGAAAAATAAAAGATTCCCAAGTAGGAGTACCAATTCCTGTGAAAGTTGACATTTTATGAAACTGTGGACTTTTACTTCTTGATCGTCTATGTCGTCTTTCGTTGTCGGAATCTTCTGTCCACAGAAAACTCTTGTCACCAGACGAGTCAGATGACGAGCTGTTACTTAGATGTCTTGTATACATTCTACTATTTTTCCTTTCTTTAGATCTTGATTTTCTTCCTGTTGATTGACGGTCTAATGACTGCTCATCATTTGATTGTTCCTGTTCTTGTTCATCACTATACAAGCTCATTGTAACAGGGCCTTTCTTTGGTTGACTTGATTTACTCTTTACTTCCTTCCGATTGTCTGTATTAATGGTAGATAACTCTGGCATTTTATAATATGAGAAGTCATGTTCTTCTTTATTTTTAGCCATTGGTGTACTCGTGGCTTGATTTTTAGTATTATCCAAACTGTTTTTTTCGAGTTCAGGAAATGTTTTATTATCCTGCGCTGCAATGTGTTTTTTTGGAATTGCTCCTTGATTGATTTGATTGGTTTTAGATGTTAGTCCTGGCAATCCTACACTTTCAAATTTATTGGCTACTTCTATTAATTTCTGTTGTTGCAATAATTGTTGTTTATGAATTTCTGCTTGTTCAGTCTTTTTGGTTTTTGCATCTGTGTCTTGAATAGAAATTTGCTCAGCTTTTCCGTTACAGCATCAGTTTGTTTAAAGTTCAATTTACCTTCTATAACATCAATTCTATTATTCACCAAGAGAAATCCCGAGTTGACTTTAGTAGTCAAGTCTAATATATCACTTGAATTATGATCAATCTTTTCAAGTAATGTAATATGTGCATCACTGTAAGCCTTTGAAACATCAGCAATTTTCTCTTCCATATCTGTAAATCTTTGCTCATGATCTTCATGTTTCGTTTTGATATCTTGTTTGACGTCTTGTATATCTTTAACCATTATATCTAGTCTTTGAGTAATCTTATCACTGAGTGTGTTTACGACTGTCTCTACAAATTTGTTATTGTCTTCTGTATATTTTACTAACTTCATGTCTACATGATCTGTCACTGATTGTGTAATTTCATCTTTCATTTTTTTTTCGACTACCGGTAATGACTGTTTAAATAAATCGTCAACATGTTCTTGCATCATTTGTTTGGTAATAATAGTCTCTAAAGTTATTTTGTTTTCATCAATTAAATTTTGCCAATATGTTACCTCTAATTTACTTTCCTCCACTAAATTTTGCAATAATATTTCTCCGAACTCTTTTCTAATTTTTATTAGCCTTCTTGCTTTTGATGCGTCTAATCCCTCAATGGATTTCATTTGAGTTTCAGAACAGTATTGCAAATTAATTGGTCTTGTTGACATGATGGTATGTTAAGACGTATAATATTAATACAGTTTGAAATAAATATAACCTAAAGTTGTTAAAAAAAAAAATAAATAAATAAATAAAATAAGGTGTAAAACCTTAATTTATCAGTGAATTTTAATCTGCGTCTTCAATGGACTAATGGACTAACTATAAAATAAGAAAATAAAATAAAGCAAGGCGTAAAAGCCTCAATTAACATTCATGGTCTTGTTGATGTTCTTCATACTAATTCTATTTAAATGAATTGATCAACAAAATACAATTGATATAATATAAATTGTAAAAAACAATTATGTATATGAACATATATATGAAAAAATGTAGTTGTTTTGATGAAGAACAACAATAATGGAAATAGGCGTAAAGCCTAATAAATATAATGAAATGTCTATTCACTGTTGAAATTTGACCATATTTTCATAGTTCTTAAATAATGCTTCGGTTATTAGGTAGTATTGAATTGTAAATATTCAAATTGGTATACCATATGGTTTGACGGCAGCCATTTTCAAAAACAAATGTGTAAATATATATGAAATATTACTAAAGTGTAGCAAAAAACATGTAAACAAAAATAGAAAAATGAATCAATAAGGTGTATAACCTTAAAAAAATTATAAACAATGTGCACAATAATATAAACAAAGATGTACTATAATTAAAGTGCCTTGAATAATTTCAAGTGATTATATTAAATAATCAAGTAATAATTAATTAACGTGAATGATAATTTAAATTAACAAAGGCGTGAAGCCTCAATTTAATTGTCAAAATGACGTAAATTCACTTTGTGCACTTTGTTTACATTTGTACTTTCACTTTCACTTTCGTTTTGCTACCTCGTTTTCAANATCTTGTGGATAGATTTTTCTAGAAATAATAAATGTATTTATATGAGGTAGCTGAAAAGGGTTAGGGCAGTCAGTTTAATAAGTTTATACAGGATAAATTAGTTTTTATAGGATTATCACGCACATCTTTTGCACTGGAAATCGACATCAATTATTGTGAATCTATTATCAACTATTTAGTGAGGATTATAAGGATTATTCTATTGGACATTTATTGGTGGAATTAAGTGAACTGTTGGTTTGGATTATTACTTGGACTTCATTATTGTCAGATAAGTTATATATTGTATTTAATTTGTAAAATAATTATTTTTCGTCTGATTAAAAGTTAATTTGAGCCAATTTTGTTTTTCATTATTGCTGGCAATTCATTGGTCATTTCTACCACATAACAGAAATAAACTTATTTCTGAAAGAACATTTGACCTTGACCTTTCAGCCAAAAATCAATAGGTATCTTTCTCACCTCTAAAACCTTCTTCAGTCCCTTCAAATCCATACAGCCATTCTAAAGTTTAACTTGAGAACCAATTTTCGACCAAAATTCTCTACTTCTGTTTGTACATGTGATCCAACTTTTTAACTTGTTGACTCAAAAATTAGTAGATGTCTTCCTTACCACTAAATCTTTCATTTACATCAGTTTCCTTCAAATCAATAAAATTCGTAAAGGTTCCATGAAACCTAATGTCTCACCCGCTCACTAAATTGTCATTATAATTTGGCCTATATTCAGATAAGGTTGCTAGGTAGAATTTCAAGAAAAAACTGGTCTCAGAGACTTTCATACCAAAATTGGTATCAGATAATTTTGTACAATGACTTTTTTGAATGAAATTTTTGCCGAAAATGTTTGGTTGCTAAGTAGATTCCAAAAAATAACTGTTTTTTTTTTTTGTTTTGTTTTTTTAAAGTTTCATGAAATTTTCAACGACTGGAATCCAGGATTTTGGAAATTTCACTATAGAAAATAATTATTCATACAGTAAGGAACTGAAAAAGATATGGTTGCTAGGTAAAATTCCAAAAAATAACGGGTCTTCGAGAGTTTCAGGAAATTTACCAAAATAAGAATCAAAGATTTTTGAAATTTGACTTTTGAAAATGATCATTACAACTGAAAGGAACTGAAAAAGTTATGGCTGCTAGGTCGAATTCCAAAAAGAACACAGGTCCTTGAAAATTTCAGGAAATTTACCAAAATAAGAATCAAAGATTTTTGCAATTTGACTTTTGAAAATTATCATTTCAACTGAAAGGAACTGAAAAAGTTATGGTTGCTAGGTAGAATTCAAAAAAATAACTGGTCTTTGAGAGTTCCTGGAGTGTAACAAAATTTGAATAAAAAACTTCTGCAATTTCAGTATTAAAAATGTCTGTTTGATTCAAATTAATTAAAAAAGCATTGTTGCTAAGAAGAATTTCTTAAAATAGCTTGTCTTTGAGAGTTTCGGGAAATTTACCAAAGTTTGAACCATTTTGTTTAATTCTTCAGTGGTCAAAATTATGCTTGATTCTAAAACATTGTTAAAATTTGTAATTGAATGCAAAAATTTCAAAAATTATTGGTCTTTGACATTTTCAGGAGATTTACCATAGTTGGAATAGAAATCAAAATTCCAGCAGCCTATTACACATCTGCTCATTTTAATGCAGAAATGTCAATTTTAATGTAATTCTTTCAAGACTCAAAGACTTTATTCTACTTCTTAACAACTAACAATGAAATTTTATAGAAAAAAACTAAGTCCAAATTTGGAATAAAGAGCTATGCCGATCGCAGCATGATACGACCGCAGCATGTCGACCACTGAAATTTGAATTAGTGTAATTTAAAAATGAATAAGGACACAGTTAAGAGTTTGACACAGTAACTAGCTGGACACAAACTAAGGAACATTAAAATTAGCCCTTTTGATCCCTGAAAGCTCTGAAACTGTACGATTTAAGCAAAATTGTTGACATACTACTGACAGCATATATCAAGATGAATCCAATGAAAAAAATCCTCATCAAAATCCGATATCCAATTAAAAATAACGACTTTTGCAATTTCGGCTCCTTTGACACCTTATACTTTGGAAACGGAAAGACATATGCCAAATCTGTTGATGCACTACTATAAGCTTACAACAAGAGGAATCTAAAGAAAAAAATCCCATCAAAATCGGATGAAAAATAAAAATTTTAGGTAATCTGCATGTTTGCAATTTAGGCCCCATTAGGCCCCTCATAGCTTGGAAAGGAAACAAATTACCAAAATCTGATGGTGCAGCACTGTATTAATTTTTCATTTAGAATCCATTGCAAAAAACCATCATAATAGGACTAATAATAAAAATTTAAAATTTTTGAAATTTGTCCCTTTTGGGCCCCATTTATCTCATGAACAGTACATGCTACATCAAATCCGTTGCCATACTACAGAAAGGAAATTTCCTCAGGAACACACTGAAAGAAACCCCATCAAAATAATAAATATTCTACAGCCAAATATGTGAAAACACCTAATTTTGCCCTTTTTGGCCCCTTTTATAAAAACGGGAGGGGCCAAAATAATGAAAACTATACCCAGCCTTCCTTTTGTGCCAAGGAACACTGTGTCAAAATTTCATAAGGATTCAACAACTTAAACTTAAGTTATTGACCAAAAACAAAAGTGTCTACAGACGACAACGACAACAGCGCCATACCATTATACGACCACAAATTTTTTGCGGTCGTATAAAAAATACATGCCCCCCCAAAAAAATCCAATTTTTTCAGGCTGAGGTAATTTTCTGACCATCATCTGACTTTTGACCACTTTTTGTGAAATTCCAATAAGACTTACTAACTTCATTTGACTTCTGAAAAACTTTAACCACAGGGTTAAAATAAATTTCTTGCGAAAAAAAAACTGAGGTGAAATACGGAAAAAATACGAAAAAACAGAATAAAAATTTTCAAAATTTTTCTGCTAGAGGTAATTTTCTATCATTTTCTTGCTTCTGTCCAAATTTCAAATGATTCCATAAAGATTCGGTGAAGCTATTGGAGTTTAGAAAACTTTAACCACAGGGTTAAAATAAATGTTGACGACGACACCGATGCCGAGGAATTTTGGATCGCTATGTCTCGCTTTCGCCGCGGGCCAGACAATAAACATTCTGAAACAATGCTCCTGAAACCTTTTTTTAACCCACATTTTAAATTTTTGTAGGTATGTGAGGACTTGACCACTGACCTTCTGACCCATAAATCAACAATTGTAATCTGTACCTCTGACATTTTCATCTGTTTCATTAAAAATCCATGAATGCATTCTGGAAACCTAAATTTCAATTTATCTAAGTAAAAGTGAGCTTGGTCTTTAACTGCAGAGGCTCGGATACATGGTTCCTGAGAAAAATATGACACAAAGTTTTTCGTGATGCCGCCGCCTCCGCAAAAAGACGGATAGTGATTCCTATATGTCATGACTGAGTGAACGCAGGCGATACAATGAAGATAAAAGCAAATGTAATTATTGGAGCAAAATTTTCAACAGTAAGTTGAAAATGCACATGCCCTCCATGGTTTATCAACTTAAATTTTAATGAAACAAATTCCTGTAAGGATCTTCAATACAGGTATACAATTCAAATCACTCAATAAAATAACCACAGTCACACAACTGTAAAAAAAAATCTTGGCAACAGTAGAGATCTTACATTTTTATCAACATTTATTACTTTAGCAAATAATTCAAATTGAACAATTTAAGTCATATATAACAATAAATATTTAAAATGTTGAAAATACAAAAATAAAACTTTTTAACTTTATTTGATTGTGAAACAAAATAAATATGGGTTCAATAGAAATTGGATAAAGGTAGACTTTATTTATGATCTAACTACTGATGTGTAGACAGTCAATGTTTTCATATTAATTACAAAGTAGGGTCGTGTCAACATAACATTGTAGTGATATATGGTCAATAATAATTACAAGACTTATATAGAGACTTGGTCAAAAGACCATATGGTGTATTTATAGTCTTTATCAGCGATGACTTGAATGATTTTTCTGAGCAAGAAATTCTGACCAAGATTGAAAAATTCATGCTGAACTGTCAATACCAGGTGTCAGTTATTGAGATACAATAAGAAATTGCTTATGGACAAATATAGT
This sequence comes from Modiolus philippinarum, assembly GCA_002080025.1. Classification (NCBI taxonomy): domain Eukaryota; kingdom Metazoa; phylum Mollusca; class Bivalvia; order Mytilida; family Modiolidae; genus Modiolus; species Modiolus philippinarum. Next base: position 2,625 of record MJUU01034018.1, on the reverse strand, counting down.
ATGTCAATTGCAGACGTCTTCAAAGTAGAAGAAAACCAATTTTGAATTTTCTTTTTCAAATTCAAATTCAAATAACTTTATTGGACATAGCACAATGATACAACATGTGATTCATGGTCCAAGTACATTTATAAGCAACAACATAATTTTAAATTTTTTCTTTTTAACTGTGAGCATTTTACCAATTTCTAAGAATTCTCTGCCATTCAAATTTCCCATGGGGGGGGGGGGGGGATAAATCATATTGTAATTCCATTTTTTTTTTATCTTGGTGGGGTCTAAATATAGGTTCCTGTCTCTCATCTAACCTTTTCAGAAGTCTACCTGGAGAAAAAATTTTATTTCTTTTTTTTTCACTTACAGTGAAAAATACTGTAAATTTTAAAGAAAATGATCCAAAATTAGCAAAAAAATAGAGGATGACATGCCCCGTGCAAGGTATTTGTGTCTGTAAGACACATATGATCACCTGATAAACAGGGAAACAGGGAATGTGTCAAAGAGACATGTTTATTCTTATATACAGATGAACAGAAGGACAAGGGTAAAACAGTAAGGATGAGGGACTGTGATGACTGTGATCATCAAAATTATGTCACATTCCCCCCAGTCTCCCCACAGGCTGTAACAAGAGAATGATTGAGCATCATTTTCTGGCATGTCCATAACTGTTCAGTACTGAAGGTTAAGGGTGCACTAATACAGATTTTACCATGGAGTGGTGTGATCCCTCAAATTCCCTAAATGCCATTTCCCATGGCTAAAGGTAGTAGTAAAATGAATTTTAGATCTAATAGGAACACCTGTTCCCCCAGTACAAAGTCTTTATTAGTTTGATGGGGGATTTAGCTATACCAGAAACTAAAATAAATTACAATGGATAAAATATAAAGATAACTTTCACATAAACATGTAATTCAAATAATATTTATCACACACAAATAATATTATGTAATATAAAACATTGTCCGATATTGCACAGAGACCAGTCAATGGCTTAGGAATTTTCTGTTTATTTCTTAATGAAATTAAATCAATGTAAATTTCCAAACATGGAATATATTGATTATATAACTTAAATCTGTATTGACTGTCTTTGTAAGAGGGTCTTGATGGGTAAGCAGTTCCCAAAAATTTCTAACAAAAAAAATCAGGTAACACTGGAAATCCAAATCTTAGCTGAACAAAAATTTTCTGGGGATATTTTGGGGACTTCTTAAATTCTGTTGGCCTTCTTTTCCCCATTTTACATTAATAATTGATTTGTACATCCCACTTGGAATTTCTCCTTATTTCTGTGTCATGCTAATACTCAAGTGACATTTTCTTGTAATATTTTCTTTAAAAATGTTACATTTTCTGTTAACATGGTTGAGGGCAAAAAGCAAATACTTGGGAAGAATAATGGGTCTGAATGGTCAAAAATGTATACCTGCATATCAATATATAATTCTTCTTTGATTGCTAGCTTATCAAACAACCAGGGACAGTGTAAATTAAGGGTAGTTTTTTTTTTCTTCTTTTATTTTTTTTCCATTTTTTTTCCCATTTTTTTATATCTGAAAATTTAGGTAACTAGACACCACAATTAAATTAAGATTTTCATTGGAAAAGTTTGTATACCTGATGGTAATCCTAGAAATCATCCAAATTTTCTGTGTAAGTGTTTGAACAACATGATTTCCAAGCCAGAACAATACAGTGTATACAAATATGATCATTCAACTTCATCTTCAGTAGTCCTTATTAAGATTAAAACTGTTCTTATATAAATTTAAAGAGCATATTTATTCTTGATTTTTTAAGCAAATAAAATGCAAAAAATAATCAATTTTTTATCAAGTGCTCCTTACATCACAGCTTTTTTGGGTTTTTTGTTATGTTTTGTTCATTTTGTTTGTGTGTTTTGTCTTTGTCATGCTGTTTCTGTTTAAGTTACATCTGAATTGCAATGTGTTTGGATTTTTTGTCCATGAATTTCTGCCTTTTTGCTTTATTAGTATTAGCAATAACTAACCCATGTCGGCTTATAATGAGCCTAAAAGTAAAATCTAAGTAGATATTATTTCAAAGTTTATGAAGGATATGACAAATATATTCTCAACAAAGGCATAGAAATTAATTCATGTCTCAAACATTGTGACAGAAGTTTTAAGTGTTATATGGGGAAGACATGCATCTGATGTAGGATAGACATTTTTCTATATTCTTTCAAATACAAACTAAAATGTGGCAATTAACAATTTCTTAAAGTCTAATAAAACACCTGAGTTTGAAAGTTGTCACATTTGAGATTTAATGGCCCAACTATTTTTTTAAGTATTTAGCAAATTTGTTCTTTTTTGAACCCAATTAATACAAGCCCATACATTTTAATTTAATGTTTTCTATATAACTGCAAGGTTTTAAAATGAACAATTTCTGTCTTTGTTTTTTTTTTTATTTTGAAAATTTTACATTAAACCTCTACCTGAAAAAAATAGAGCAGTGCTCAAGGTCCCCCGCCTTAGAGTTGTATGTTAGATGAATGGAGTTTTTTTTACCTGTTGCCAGCTTTAAGTGCAATATCCTCAAAACCTGAAAGATACAACAAAAATTTGTTGGCATTTTCATGAAAGCATTCAA
>MJUU01034016.1:0-18956 GCA_002080025.1 Modiolus philippinarum | reverse complement strand
TTAATTGCCTTATGAGTTCTTAAAAATATTGTTTCCTAGAATGTGTGGTGCCAGTTACTCTGTGGAAGGCAAAAAAAACATCTTAATCGCCGTTGCAAAGATTCACACTTTGGTAAAAATGTCGTTAAGCGAACGTCTGTGCGTATTTAAAGGAAAATATTTCCTTTATGAATTCGAATTTAAAATACCGGTAGTTTAAAATAAATCAGTATAATAGAAAGTACAACTATTCCGGGATTTTGATTTTCAACAATGTTCATCTCATGATCGAAAAACTCTTTAATTTGTGCTACCATGCATTCATGAATTACTGACTTTTTTGCATTTTGCGAAGAAAATAAAAACTTTTTTTATATATGCTCTAAACTTTTTGCATTTTATCGTAAGTGAATGAACGCTTTACTTTATCAAAAAGTGCATTCAACAACTTTACGTCTTTTTTCTGCATTTAGTTTGTTTGTATGACTATTTGGTGTGTGCCTTGAAAATAAACAAATAATGAATTTTCAAATACAACACTTCGAGTACATGTATTGAAAACAATTTTTGTTGTTACCTTCAATTGTTACAGGTGATCCATCTTGTTCGACATTGGTATGATTAGAACGGTCTACAAAATGAATAAAAGAGGTAAGTGTTATCTTAGATAGTTTGATTTGAGTGTAGCATTTTGTTTCCTTTGAAAATTTTTAGAAAAAATAAAAGTTCTCTTTGTAAAGTCCTTTCAAAAAAGAAATTAGTATATTATCCAAAGATTCTTATATTAACTTATAAGGGACCGACCATTTAACCTGAAGGTGGGGGGTTATGGTTTTTTTTCTGGACAGAACATTTTTTTCATGTGTATCAACAAAATATTTTTTTTCCAAAATTAACATTATTTTTTTGGCAGAAAGCCTCCTCCAGAAAATTTTTTTTCATCATTTTGGCAGCCAAAATATTTTTTCCCATAAAATCAGGTCCAAGATATTTTTTTGGAAAAAAACCATAGCCCCCCTTTCAAGTTATATGGTCGGTCCCTAAGAATCTCTGTAATGAAAGCCATGTCGTTATCTCACATTAAGATTACTTTAAGATTACTTAAGTCCCTAAGAAATATTATTTTTTTTTCTTACTCTTTTATAATCTTGTTGTTCAAAAGGAATTAATTAAAGATAAATTAAAACTTATCATTTACTTATGTAACAAATTATCCTGTTTTTGCGTTTGGTAAAAAAAAGGTAGTAAACAAGTCTATTTTTCTTTCGCTATAAACTTTCTGTGTTTTATTGCCAGTTAATGAACACTTTAATTCTAATATCGATTCATTCCTCCAATTCCAACTTCTCAAATATTAAGTAAGAAAATGAAAAATTCACATGGGAAACTTACCAAACAAAGAATTTCTGTTTCAACAATATTTGATTAAATCTTAATTAAGTGTTAGATGGGAACAAGAAAATGGATTATTTTTTGTGGGTAAATTATGATTTTCAGTTAATATTCATGCAAAGAAAAAGTCACATTTTTCTACATTTAAAAAAAGGTCTAAGTCAAGCAAAGATTAACGAAAACACATAGTTACTGTCAAATATTTGCATTTGGAAGAAATCAATAGTTATATTATATATGAAATCCCTTTATTTAAAGTGTAAGACTGTTACTCTATTTGAAGCACGAATCTTGCTTTGAAACTTCATTTCATGCCGTTGACATATTCCTTAGCATATAAATATATTATTTATATAGTATCTGTAAGTCTCGTTAAATTTTGTAACTTCCGCACACATAAACTGTATCCGGAAGTTACTTTTTTAACGAAAACATATGACGTTTCAAACAAAAACTTGAACGTCATGAACCTCAGACGTCATTTTTGGCGGGAAACGTTTTCGAATTGGAATCTTATCGTCAAGTCTCGGAGGTCACATGACGAGACTTACAGACCCTATTAAAACCATCAAAACCAACTTCATGTTCTGATTTATGACAATATTTCATTTTTCAAAATCCGTAAAAACTTATAGTGTCAGCAAGTCTCGTTGAATTTTGAAACTTCCGGGTACAATTTTATGAGGTTTTCCGTCAGGAAAACTTCATATAGCTGTCGAAATTGAAATTATCCCGGGTACGAATATGTCTTCACATGATTTTTTGGCGTCAAAGTTGTTCATTTACCTGACGATATCTTTCCTAATGTGACACTTATCATGTGTTTACGAGGACAATGTATTTATATGAGCATCCTGCAAAACGGGAATGAAAAGTACACAGGAATATATTTCTGCGGAAGGATCAATGATGTAAACAGGACGGACGCACGTATATAACACAAAACTTGGTTATGTTACATATCACGACAACATCACCTTTTCAACGTTCGTTTCATACATCGAAATACACAACTTAAGTAATCCCAAAATATGTCCTGTGAAACAGTGTTCAGGTGTTTTATGGGGAGGTCATTAGATTTTCAGGATGGGATTGAGCGTTTTTAAAAATAAATAATTTAACCTTAGTGCCAGTAAAAATAAGTATTCTAACCCTACCTTTTCATCAAACTATACACCCACTTTACTCTATCATAGAAACTATACCGTTTGGAAGAGTGTAAAGATTTTCACGACATAACAATTATGTAGTTTCAAAATGCTTGAAAATCTTATGACAACTGATGTTTCTTATGCATATATGTAAGGGATGCTTGTTGATCTAAAAAACAAAAAACAAATTTCAAATCTACCTGGCCTCGTTATCTGTGATACTTTCGGTTTGAAACCATATTGAAAATGGTTAAAAAATGTGTTTCACGCGTATGAACTGACGTTGTTTGACTTTTAATTTTCATGAGCATAGTTCATTTTAGAAATCGCCAGTTAACTAGACCAGGTTGTAATCAAGAACGTCATTTGAATATATTGTTTTGGAGGAAAAGTTTTACAGGCTCCCAGGTGTGATGGTAAATCAAAATAATTCAGTTCAAAACATAATGTATATGCACTATTTGTCATCAAAATTGTACCCATCCCTCTCTCTTTGTATTTTCTTTGAATATTTTGTATTTTCTTTGATATACTTTTGATTTAGCTGACAAAAGAGTATAACATTCTTTTTTTCAACTAAACAGGGAAAACCGAATAACAGTACTCTGTACTTTGATTGTACCTGGAAGTTGTATTTTGCACGATAACATATGATGTTCTAACAAAAAAATGTAAACGTCCTAATACTAAAAAGTCATGTTTTGGCGGGAGACGTTTCCAAATTCAGATTTTATCGTGAAATCTCGGTGTCTTACGAGACCCTGTTCAATGGCTGAATATTACATCTTAAACTATAAAAATGTATAATGAATGCAATTGTTACGATAGTGTATATATAAAGGATGATCTGATAAATTAGAGAAAATTCATTCATATTGCATTCACATAATTAGTATGCTGTAGGAAAACTATTCACGGGGGAATTGGCCAAACCTTTTTATAATTGCAAAATGTTACGATTAAATTAAGTTAACGTTTGGTTTGTGTTAGTCTGAAGAGATTCATTTAATCAAAATTTCTTTTTATTCAAAATCATAAACAATATAGTAATAGTAATAGAGTGGAATACTAATTATGCATTCATTTAGTGTACTTAAAATATAGCATTTTTTTCTCGCTTGATCTGTAATTTAATAAATTTTAAACTTTCGCATTTTATTGTCTTAAATATTTGTTTTTTTTATTTTCTTTTTTTATTTTTTTAATAACCCATAAAAACAAATTAAACATCAAGGGAATTGGTATGTGAGTAGAAGGGATAGTGAAGTTTAAAAAATTGGAATAAGTGGAAGACACCACTTATCTTACAGCTTATTCAATAATTGTACTATTTATTGCAGTTTGTTGGCTTGATTGATTATTATGTGTAAGACACCATCTTAAGTGGGATTTTCGATTCAAACATCAAATTAACCATCACTAGCAGATATGCTTTGATCTCGTTTGGCCATTTTGATCTTATCACGATCTTAACAAGCTTAACACAATTCTGTTAAGACTGTGTAAGATATTCAGTCGTATTTCAAGATAATTGTTTCAAGGACGATCAAGACCTGTTCAGTTTATCAAGATCAAACACGATAACTGCGTTCAAGGACGATCAAGATATGTTAAGTTATCAAATCAGGATCTTGTTTGATCTTAACAAACTTAATTCGTCTTGATTGTTCCTGAACGCAAATAACAAGTCAATCTTGTTTAATCTTGAACTATTTTAACACGTCTTAATCGTCCTTGAAATCAATTATCTTGAAAACTAACTTAAAAGCTAACAATGTCTTAACAAAATTGTGTTAAGCCTGTCAAGATCATGATAAGATCAAAATGGTCAAACAAGATCAAAGCATATCTGCTAGTGCATGACATTCATTCTCAAGGAACAAGCATTTTTTTACATAAATGAATTATGACCTTTACTACCATAAATTGGCTAGAAATTATATAAAATATCGATTTTCATGGAGACCTGTAGTCTTTTTCAACCAGACTCTTCAGCTATAACACATATCCAAATGTAAGGAGTCTAATCAATCCAGACTTTGTGATTTCAAAGCGTGATACAAGACGTTTTTTCAAGCACTATAATGTTGAATTGGTATGCTGATGAAAGTGCACCTGTACTCTCTGTCAGTTTCATATGGTAATATGATGATAAATTTTTTTGTTAAAATGAGTATTTTATATGGCAATTAATAAAGTATTTACGTATTTTTAATCATAATTTCAGTTGACTTCACTTTAATGTAAAAAAAAACTTTAAGATCGACATTGGTATAATTAGAATTGTCTACAAAATGCATAAAAAGAGGTTAATATTAGATGGTTTGATATGATTACAACGTAGAACGTGCCATAAACAGAAAAACAGAAAATGGTTAGACACTCATGGATACTTTGTGCAATGTAATACAACATAATTAACTCTAAACAAGGATACTTCTCTCAGTTTTTTTTTTTTTTTTTTTTTTTTTTTTGAAAAATAGATTCAGTTAAAACATAAATGTATGATTTGAAGACAATAATAAAGATGCCTTGGAACCTCAAATGACAGACAAATATCCAAATTGATGCAATTCGATACATTATGCAAACAAAAAGAGATGATGTCTCCAATCTCCAATGATTTAAATAAGATCAAGACGTTATCTAAGATTTAACATTTTATCATTATAATAATTACACATTTAGACACGCAAATTATTTTTTTACCAGATTTTACGTTGTAAAATTTATTGCAAATAAGCGTATTTTAAGAAATATATGAGTATACATGGCATGTGGTTAAACAAAATAATAACCTTTGATTGTGTTTTATTCTTCATCAGTTCATTTTACTTCAGTTTATATGTTTTTACATTCTGCTAAAAAATAAAAAAGAATTGCAAGACGGGGGGGGGGATATTATCGATACTCTTCATTTAATATTTCATTATGTTTTGAATTACCTATAGGTATAGTCTTTAAGGTTCATTTTTATTTTTTCACCATGCAGCTCTATGTTCCTTTGAAATTAACTGTAGTAGAAAACGTATTATAACTAGGATATCTTTTATTCCATATTTATTGGTTAACCGATATGGCTTTAAATACATGAACAATTGATAAAATACTACTTTTTCCAGTATAACACTCCAAACTTAAGGTAGATAGACAGGAATATCTATATTCATGAGATTTTGTCGCAAGTCGGCACAATTGAAGAACCAGTCCTACTTACTCGAAATTTGTATTAAAAAGTATAGGTCACCATGCCTGCTTTTTTTTGGTCATTTTCAGCCATTTTTTTTCACTTGAATTTACATAGAATGCACAGGGAAAATATGGAAAGGTAATTTTTAGCTTAAAAGAAATGAACTTTATCCATGAGAATTTGATGTATTTTTGTTAACAGATAATTTAGGATGTAATTTATTGGTTTCAATATAAAAATGTTCATGTCACCATGCTTTTAACAGAGATTTTACAAAGTTTCCGGATTAAATATTATTTACGGGAAAAGGGAGTTAAGTTCGCGGCAAAGTAAACGAAATATGACGTTTTACATTTGTCGTTCAATTTTTACGTCACAAAGGAAGTGCCGTCAAATTACTGTTCTGACCCGAAAATCAAACCTATCTCGGATCCGACTCTTAATTTTTTCTAATGCGCGATTGAATTGCGCAGCACAATAGTGCATATCTACCTTAAAAATGCTTTATATTCTGCTGAAGTGAGATATCCGGGTAAATCCTGCAATTTGATTGGTTACCTTGACAGGGGATATGAGACCGTATCCCCGTGGTAGCAAAATCACAATTTTTAAACGTTTTTAACAGAAAAATTATAGCACTTCTAGCAGAATATAGCAGATACACTGGATTTTATACTATAACTGTACGAAATTTATTCAAATCTAATAATAGAAGTTAATGTAACAAGTAAAAACAGATTTGTTTAAATGAGACAAATGATGAAAGAAACAACGAAAGGGTATAGTAAGTAAGTAAGTAAATAAATGCTTTATTTAGAGAGGGTGACTCAATTAGAACTTGTCTACTTTTCACTGAGGCCCTCTTTTAAACATACAAAAATATCAATAATTCAAATATAAAATACAATAATATACATAATACCATATTGCAATATTAATTCAATAAACTTCATTTGACCATTGGAAAGTCTCCAGTGTCCAAAAATAAGAAAAAAACAAAATGATTTAAATGATTCCAGGTTTTTACATGTTTTAATACAAAATGGTAGATTATTCAATAACGTGACTGCCGACTTATTTAAAGAGCTATAAAAACAAGTCATTTTTTGAAGCAGATCCTAAGTGATAATTTTGAGATTCTTCGTTTGTAGATATAAATAGATATTCAGGAATAAGTCTATATACTATTTTATACATTAGAATACATTTTTTTTATAATTTACTCTATTTGTAAAAGATAACCATTTCAACGATGAAAACATTAAATTGGATTGAAATGACATGTCACATGCAAGTATAATTCTTGCAGTCCTTTTTTGAATCTTTAAAATTCTATCCGAATATTTTTTTTAGGTATACTTCCCCAAACAGTAATACGTAATCTATGTATGGTAATATATATCTATTGTAGAAGAGCTGTTTTACATGACCGTGCTGAGCGATATTCTTTGATTTTATACAAAAGAGATATTATTTTACATATTCTATTCACATGTTCTTCCCAGCTTAAATTTTCATCTACGTATACACCAAGTAATCTGAATGAATTAATATTTTCAAGAGTGTTCTCATTTATTTGAATATCCCTGGTAACTTGGCAAGTTTTTGTATGAAGTAAACCTACTTGCGTCAAATACACGGAAGACAACCAAGCAAAGGAACGCCACTTTTATTGTTGTTCTTCATCTTTACGTTATGAAATTCTAAATAAGCAAATCCTTCAAATTCCTTCAAAAGGGATACTTTGCCTCAAGCAGTTCACAAATTTTAAAACTAGGAACATTTCTCATGCCGAGTCATGTCAATTGTTCAAACTGTTGTCACGCCTTTCAAGATTATTTGTTCCATATCAGTTGATTTATTTTGTAGATAACTAAATGCCACATTTGCTGTTGAAAGGGTCTGTGAGTCCCATCATGTTACAGCGAGAAAAAAAATGATGAAATTACAGGTATATTAACCAGCCCAATAGTCAGTAGGTCGGTGGCTATCCAAAACCGATTTTAATTTTGAAACTTGTAATATATTGTTGAAAACTAAGGCGTATCTCCAGTATGCAAACTTTTTCCTTTGCTTTTTTGGCTTTCCATTTCGGTAATTTTTATTTGTTCCTTATGATTTTTTAAAATCTTTGAGTTTACAGTCTTCCAAATGTTTATATTTTATCTGCACTGAAGAGAAATAGGTTTTCGAAATAGCCATAGTCAGAAATAGAGGTTCGGTATTTAGTCTTTATTTACAAATAAAAGAACTACATTTTTGTACAGTGAGCACTTTAAAAATTAAAATTACAGTCCATTTGGCATATATCTAAACAAAAGTACATTTCATTTTGAATTCATATTGTTACTGTTCGGCATTATTTCAATTGTGCTTCTAAAAAGAATTCTTGCAAATTCCTGGCATGCTATTTTCATTAATGTTAGGGTCAGACGGAATGCTAATACGTAGTCCATTGATCTACAGGAAAATGATACCAAACAACCCGAATGATACCCTTTATGCGCGCATAAACATATGCGCAAACAGTACTTATATATATACATGAAACATATACAAAACTTGCACTCTGCATGCGCAATGAAAATGTAACAGAAAAGGACCTTTGGATTAAAAATTCATTTATTTACAAATACTTCCGTCTTTGGATTATTTTAAAAAATATCATTTTCTACATATTTTTTTTATTTCAATTATGTTTAAGTATTCCGTTTTTTTTTATCACCCGTGTTGGTAAGCTACCACTCAATCAATATACTTTTTGGTAACTAAGTAGCAAAAGGTAGCCTAAAATTACAAACAGAGGATAACAGTAAACACCGATAATGGCCAAAACTACAGTCACATGCCGCAATTCACAAGCGAACTGCACCAGAAAACATATTGATGAAGACAAGAGAAACATAAATAACGATAGGAACTCGGAATATCCGGACTTGGTACCGGTGTCTTAATGCATTTTGGTCAGCACTATAATTGAAGCGCGGGTCAAAGTACCCTTGACAAAATGACCCGCGGGTCACTTTCTGCTGGAGATTTTGACTCGCGGGTCACTTTCAGCCAGACAATCTCCCGGCCTACCCTAATTTCTAAGAATATATTATAACATTCTTCTTGATTCAGACGGTAGGTAAATCTCCAATGGGGTAGGTCAAAATACTATGGTTTATTGAAGTGTGATTTACAACCTGCAGAAAAGTCTTAAAGTACACAAAAGTGTACCAAAGTAATAATTCATACTTAAAGTAAGTGAAAACCGAACCGTCAGTCCAAAATGAACAATTCAAGGACAATAGCAAAGTCGGTAAAAAAGGAAACAAGGACAAAACATGAGCATATCACAGAAAAGAGAAATGAAGACACATATATACAAAAATGAACAACACGGACCCAATAAAAAAACCATGGGTGAGATCAAGTGCATCAGTAGAGTAAGCATTTCCTGCTTCTTATAAGACATCCACCGTGTTGAACGGTTTTAAAGTGTCAAATCCGGTAGAGGTTAAACAAAGTGTAGTGGCAAAGAGATTGATCTGTTGTCATCTAGGAAACAGATATCCTATAGCGATCCACAAGTTTGTGGTGTCGACCGAAAACTTCTGTAGTGATGACCCCAAGGTATGGGCAACATACCCAAGAGGCCTATTAGTCAGCAACCGAGCTCTTTCAAAATAGTCACTCTATCGACAACATGCGTTTGAGTAGCGAATGAGTTGGGAGGTGTAAACTCCATATGTCAGTGCTTTTGGAATACTGACTATTGGAAAAGTGAAGTCATTGCGTTTATCATATAGCCTAGTTTGTAGTGTACCTCTGTTGTCAACTTCAAGATGAAGGTCAAGGAACGAGGCTGATGTGGAAGTATCTGTAGTATCCTTAATTTCGAACTCTGTTGGATAGATAAGATGAAGAAAATCACAAGAGCAAGGGTTGTTTAGTGCTAAAATATCATCTTTATAACGGAAGCTGACATTAAAAGGACTAGGCCAGTTTTTTATCTTTATTTTGAAGAAGCCTTTCGATGAATTCAGTTTCATATGAGTGGAGAAACAGATTGAGTAAAAGTAGTGCACAGTTTGTGTCCATTGAAATTCCGATAGTCTATTGAAAAAAAGTCCTCCAAACTGGACACATATATTGTCGATCAGAATCACTTCTTCCTCTGTAAATTTTTTCTGTGATTTTGATTCGTATTTCACAAAGTATGCCTGTTCTCCGCCTATAACAATGCACATTTATCTTCGTTCGCCGTTCTTGAGGGTGAAACATCTATGAATTAAATCTTTCAGTAGTGATTTCAGTTGTTCATGAGGAATTGTAGTATAAAGCATAGAGAATATATAGGCATAGTTCTAGATTTTATAGCGAAAACTGAGGCCAAGTGGGAAATGGGGGAACGTCAATTTCCCAGGGGGTAGGTCAAAATACCTTGGTTTTTTGAAAATGATATGCAACCTTCAGAGCAGTCTAAATTTATACAAATGAAAGATTTAAGAAAAAACAAATACAGAAAAAATAAGCATTATGATATAAATGTAAAGCCAAATTCAGCTGAGTACAGAGCCTTAAATTGACGATATTTATAATAATTTATTTTTTATATAATTTAAATATTTTGACGCCTAGGAACAGGTGTACAATCTTCTTAAGTACGACATTTAGAGAGTACAATTGTAATTCAATAGCATCAAGTCAAAATTTGATATTGATATAGAAAATTTATCAAGGATAATTAGCGGCAATTCAGATTTTTGGTTATTGTAGCAGTTTCCTGTTGTCTTCTTATTTTCAAGGCATTCCTTCCAATGTTTATAAGGAATACAACCTACCTGTGAATGTGCTAGTCTCAGTGTCAATGCAGTTTCCCAACTCGATCCCTGTGACTGTAAGTACAAAATAATTCATTTTATTACATATATATATATATGTAAATTGTATCATTTTGCCTAAGTATTAACCGGATCAGTCTCTGATCGATATCCATGTCCAGGGCAGATAACTGATATCTGCCCATTTTTTTATGACGTCACTTATCAACGTAAACAAGATATGGCCGAAGCCCCAGCTTGTAATAAGTTAAGAAGTGTTTATAAAAACGAAACGCCAACATTTGCTAAAGCCACGACAATTGGAAAACCCAAAAGGCAAACAATTTTGATGCTGAAATTTTCTAACAATTTCTTCAGACCGTAGGTTTACTCAGTACATTTGTAAATACAATTTGGCATTATTGTCACTGTACAGTCTATTTTGTTATTGTTGCCATGTTAGCAAGATTTTGTCAGAACGAAAAAAAAATACAGATTTTGATCCCGACTCAATCCATTCAAGTCCCTCTCAATAGATAAATGTACATGTAATGGTAATGAGAATGTGCCAAAAGTTTTTCAACAGCTTAAATTTACCTGCATGCATTCATTCTCTGAAACACTTCCAACCGAGAAGTAAAGTAAGTGAGAACCGAACCGTCAATCAAAACAACGAACAATCCATGGACAATGGCAAAATCAGACACACTAAAAAAACAAGGACACCACTTGAGTACGGGACAAAAAAGAAAAATGAAGACACACATAAAGACGAACAACACGGACCCAATAACAAACCATGGGTGAATTCAGGTGTACCGGTAGAGTAAGCATTTCCTGCTTCTTATAAGACACCCGCCGTGTTGAGCATGTCAACAACCTACTTGTTACAAAGCCATTGTCTGATTATGTTATCGGTTTTTAATAGCGTGAACCATTCCTCTGTCAAATATGTGATAAACAGATTATTACATGTCTATTACGATATCTTCCTGATATCAGTCCTATCAACCAATATCTGCCCTCAACTACCTCGTCAGGACAGATATAGGAATAGGCATGTAATTATCTATACTTATACACTTATTATCATCTTGTGTTGAAAGACAATCTGCAAACTACAGATTGTTTAGAAAATGACACACTTATTACCAACCCCCAAAATTACTTGGTAACAAAAATTAAAGGGGGAGAGAGATGAAGGGTACTGACTTCACATGAACGCTTCTTCTCTTTAAGTTGGTACCTACAAAGCAGTTTAACCATAGCGCTAAAATAAATCCTAAAAATTATTATCATTATATAATTATTGTTCGTTACATTTTAATCGTAGACATATGTATTTCAGTTAAAGGAACTGGGCCCTTATTTTTTGTAAGCAAGACACTCATGCTTCTGAAAACAAAATATCTCAATATTTTTAACATTAAATTGATACACGAGACCAATTCAAGCGGTGCATGATTTTTTTCATGATTTTACTTCAATAAAAAATTGCTATCACTTAGAAATCTAACTATACATGTAGCAACATTTCAACCTAAATTCACAGTAACCTCGGTATTTTGTTATTCAAATGACCTTTTGTGCATCAATCGGTCAATACTCACTGTTACATTTCAAAGTCCATTCAATCCATTCTTTTGTAATGTCCATGTCCTTATTGTACACTTCTATAGTAAAATTTGCAGTCTTGGTATAAGGCAGTAGAAACTTCTGACTTACATCACAGTCACAAAAAACTGATATTGTTCTACATTATATAAATAAAACACTTTAATCATGAATATGTAATCGACTTATTTTGACGGGTGTATTTGAAATCACTAAACTATATTACCAACAAAGCCAAACAAAATGTATTAAATTGCATTTGAAATGTCTATTCTCTTATAATTCAACCTCAATACCGTTTCTTTGCATGAGTAGTAATTTTAAAGTACACAACGAGACTTTGAAACTGGAGTAAGATACGAATTATGTTTCTATGAGAATTTCATTGGTCAGGCGTTTGGTAAAAGCACATCATGCATGGCGTGCTATCACTTTTCCGACGTTTCAATAGGCCCTTCGTGAGATTTCTGTATTTCTAGTGAAAAATGGAGATAATAATTTGAAAATCATAATGTGACACCAGCCAACGTTTTAAATGAAATGAATAAACTTCATCTAACAGATTCAATTTATTTGTTTGTTACGTGCACAATGTTTTTATAAATTGATGCAAATTTCTTCCAACAGTTCGGAAAAAAATAGACCTTAATCTTTAAATGGATTATTATCGGTTCAAGAAAATTGTGATATACAACACTATAATAGTCACTCGAAGACCTAAAAATGTATATCGCTAAATATCATCTCTCGTTATGAGATTTCAAATATAATTAAGTCGTCAAAGGCTCGTTTATAATATTTTGAAATGCCAGGACTCTAGTTGATATTCAGCGATATACAATTTTGTCTGTCATGAAATCTATATTCTTCAGACTTCTTTTATGTCATATGATTGGCGAGAATGACATTCTTGAGTTCCGTAGTTATATGTCAATCACTGAATAGTGTAGTATTATCTTGACTATCTGACAAATTTTTCAAAAATTAAAGTTTACTATTTATATGTGTTGAATCCCAAATATCGTTATATTTATGCATGAATTAAAACAATTATTTCCCTCTTGAATATATCATGTCATTGGCTGTTTTTGGTTTTCCGTTTCATTTATATCCTTTTGATTATTTGAGCTCTATCAAATTTTACAAATTTTTGGGTTATGGTCTTCCAAATATTTTGATATTGTCCTACAATGGTCTTTTTCAGACGAATACGACCCTATGAATATTTTTGTTTTCGTATTTGTAGAATATGCTGGTAACCGGCCCATGAATTGAATGAATACAAGACAGGGCGACTGGTTTGAAAACCTGACTACTTTGACGTCACAGTGTCCAATCGCCTATGACGTCATGAATTTAACCAAAATGAGAGAAGTTGTTTACTTTTTACTTGTTTCCCGCTTCACTAGGAAAATGCATTTTTAAATAAGGTTTTAATGATTGCAGGATAAAAGCAATATAAGAACATTGTCGGGGATATAAATTTATTTGTACTCGCTGCGAATCATTCGAGAAATGCTCGATAAACCTGGCATTCCTACCTGTTTCTAAAGCTCGTCAAATAAGTTTTATATTTTCCGACAATGTACATGTATTGTATATTGATCTGTACTGAAGAGATATAAACCGGAGTCAAATTGGTTTCTTGTTCAATGTTCAGCATTCATTTTTTTCAGTTCAACGTTCAACATTTGCAGTTCAACGTTCAACATTCACAGTTCAACGTTCAACATTCACAGTTCAACGTTCAACATTCGCAGTTAAACGTTCAACATTCATTTTTTTCAGTTCAACGTTCAACATTTGCAGTTCAATGTTCAACTTTCAATTTTTTTTCAGTTCAACCTCCGGTGAGATATAATGTGTCGGAAAGGTAATATGCAGGAACATAATAAGTACGGAGCAGACTGCAATCTGCATTTCATATTTCTTACATATGAAAAAGAAAGGAAATGGGGTAAATGTCAAGGAGACAACATCCTATATCCAGGTTAAAACGACCCAAAACAAAGCATCTAGGGTCACCGTACGGTCTTCAACACAGTGAGGAACCTCACACCACCATATATCAAAAGGGTAAAAAGTGGATAAATCAATGGAAACAAACTTACACTATACATTACAGTATTTGTAATTTGTTCTCTATCAGGTTTTACACATATTTAGGTTTATGTATTAAAAAAGAATGATTTTTTTATCTGCATTGAAGAGACATAAGTTGTCGAAATGCACATATGCAGAAACTAAATTAACAGTGACTTCGGTAATTTGTTGTTTATACGAGATTTTATCAGGCAGAGTAACCACTGAAGCAACTTACAGTTGGGTGCAGTCATAACCTCTCATCCAAGTTAACTCCAAGTTAACTTAGAAACAATTCTAAGTTAACTTGAAGTCAACTTAGAGCAGACGTAGAACAGTTCTAGAAACGGTCATAAAAACGGCCATGACTGCTTTCAGAACAGGTTATGACCGTTTTTAGAACAGTTCTACTTGATGACTGCTTTTAGAACAGTTCTTGACAATGACTGCTTTTAGAACACTTTTCTAGAGCAGCTCTAGAACTGTTCTAGAACAGTTCTAAGTTAACTTAGAGCAGTCATTAGAAGAGCTCTAAGTTAAGTTTGTGAGAGGTTACGACTGCACCCAACTGTACTATAAAACTTGAAACAAAGAAAGCTTCACGCTAAAAGACATTTTAAAATTATGAAAATTGTTTCTTTTTTTCTGCGGGGAAATTTAACTTAGAACCTTTGACATCTGTTTTGTTTATTTTTGCCCTTTTAACTTAAAGGTGTTCATTATAAATGCGATAATAAAAGAAAACTTATTTTCATGCCTGTTGCATTTTTAAGATAGTACGGGAGTTTGAAATTGCGCATTTTTGCGCATGTGACCCAAAAAAAATTGAATTTACTATGGGAATGTTGCTAATACCAATTTCAATGTCTTATAATAGACATTTTTACTATTCATCGTCGATACCCAAACCGAGACTGAAACCGAAACCAACATATACAGAATGAATTGTGTTTGCAATGTTAAAACGTGGTTTTACTGTTTTAGTTGGCAGATTGTTGAGCTTTCTTTTTGAAATCTCTACTTTGGACTTTCAATTGTTAATTATTGCAAAAAAGTGGAATTCCATTATACAATGCAAAATTATTTATATTTTTGCTACATAATTTCTCTGGTATATCCTTTTTGAACCTTTATACTTTTAACGTTTTTATACGACCGTTTTTACGGTTTTGGTGTCATTGTCGAGGTCAGCATAACTTACGTTCTAGCGGACAGATCATTTTCAAATTTTAGTATTGCATTTTTCGGCACATACGTAAGCTGAGATTCTAATATCGGGTTCCCGGCCACTCATGTTTCAGATTAAATGGTAAAAATTAGGTTTAAATAGGATGTTTTTGCGTCTTTGGTCACCTTAACTTTGATTAACGTAAACGGATCATTATCAAATTCTAGGATAATGTTTTTTGGCATTTGCGTAATTTTTTTTTTTTTTTGGTTCCTAGCCCCATATATTTAAAAAAATACAAAGAGGGGTTAATTTTTTATTATTTATTGTAAACATATTTATTAATTAATTTGTCAATCATCTTTACAATATGATAACACACAATACATAAATAAGGTTACAAATTAATTAAGAGGACACAAGATCTTATAAAAATCCGTATCTTATATATATATAATACTTTACATTGGCATTTACCTATATGCTCAAAAGAGAGACAAATTATTAATAATGTTTTATGAATGTACAATAATTATATTTGCAAGGTAATGGGAGATAGAATAAATACATTTATAAGAAAAATGATAGATTAAGAGGTGTGTGTGAAAGAGAGAGAGATTGAATGTGGGGGAGGGGGTGCAGCAAAAGTTTATCGACTCATGAGGCAAACCGGTTGCTACCTAAAATGAAACGTTGTACCGAATCGAACAACGCAATATTTAGATAAGTGATCGGATCCGAACAATAATAAATCAGTTGTTATTGTTATTGGAATCTGTATTGATAGTATATATCTTCGTCTGAGATCATTGTATCTAGGACACTGTAAAAGAAAATGATTATTATTTTCAATTAGTCCACAGTCACAAAGAGGAGAAGGAATAAGATTTTTTTTGAATAGGTGATCTTTCAAATGACTACATTCCATGCGTAATCTACAATGTAAAATTTATCCTTCACGTGATCCGCAGTAATAATATTGCTGTTTTTGAACAGTTTTATCTTTAAAATAAGATTAATTGCATAAAGTGAGGTCGTACTCCTAACTGGCAAAGGTAGCATGTTCCAAGTCCTAATAATAGAAGGTAGAAAGTAGTTGGAATATAAAGATGTCCTTGTTAAGATATTTTGTAAATTGTAAGAATTGCGAGTGCCATAGCCATGTATTGAATGAAATCTATTCGGTAAAATATCATTAAAATAATTTGGCGTCATATTATTCAAAATTTTATAAAAATATATTATTTTGTGCACTTCGCGACGGTCACAAAATTTTTGCCAACCTGTTTCTAAATATAAATTTTGAATTGAGCAAAGTCTGGTTCCACCAGTAACAATTTTCGCCGCCTCAATTTGCACATTTTCAAGTTTTTGTATTAGAATACCAATGGGATTGTCCCAGATTACATCGCCATACTCTAATATCGGCCTAATAAATGTGAAATACATTTTTTCCAGAGTTTTACGACTAAGAATAAATTTGAATTGACGCAAGATATTTAAACGTTTATACGCCTTTTTCACAATCATGTCAATATGCCCATGCCAGCAATCGTCTTCTGATAAGATTAAACCTCCATGTTTATGTTCAGACACTGTTTCAATAGTGGTTTGGTTCATTACTAAGGTGGGATGTACTGGTTTATTTATCTTTCTAGAAAGTGTGATTACTTCTGTCTTTTTAGGATTAAAGGAAACTAGCCATTTCTGTGGATCATTCATAGATCTTTGTAAGGTCTTGATTCAAAATATTAGCAGTATTAAATGGATTGTCTACAATTAAATACAATGTAGTGTCATCTGCAAATAATTTGATGTATGAATGGATATCAGAAACTATATCATTTTTGCGCATATGCAGAAAGTAAATTCACAGTAAATTCGGTATTTTAGTTATTTGATACTACTGGGTCGATGCCTCTGCTGGTGGACTGTTAGTCCCCGAGGGTATTCACCAGCCCAGTAGTCAGTACTTCGGTGCTGACCCGAAAGCCGATTTTATTTTAAACCTTGCAATATCTAAATTTTTGTAAATTTTGTTGAAAACTAAGAGTATCTCCCTCATGCAAAGCTCTGTCCTTAGCTGATTTTGGCTTCTCATTTAGATCATATTGGGTATTTGTTCTCTATCAGTATTTTGAAAGATATTTGATTTTATGGTCTTCCAAACTTTTATATTTCATCTGCACTGAAGAGACATATGTTGTCGAAATGCGCATATGCAGAAAGTAAATTCACAGTAAATTCGGTATTTTAGTTATGAAAATAATAAAAAGAAGGGGTCCAAGAATGGAGCCTTTGGGGAACTCCTGCCCTTATTGACTGCCAGTCAGAACATTTAGTATTTATAACAGCACGTTGTTTTCTTTTGAATAAATAATTACAGAACCAGCGAAGTAAGTTACCTTTTATTCCTATTGATTCCAATTCCAAAGTAAACCCATATGCCAAACTTTATCAAATGCTTTGCTTATGTCAAAGAATATAACCCTTATTTCTTTACCCTCATCCAAAGCCCTCTCAATATCGTAAGTTATACAAAGTAAATGATTAATAGCTGAGTCACCTGGTGTAAAACCCGACTGATTTGCAGTTATAATATTATGCTCAACAAGATGATTATTAACATGTTTAAAAACGCACCGTTCCATTACTTTGCCGATAATACTAGTCAAAGAAATTGGTCTATAATTTTGAATAATATTTGGAGATTCATTTTTGGAGACAGGTGTAACGTTTCCAAATTTCCATTCAGATGGAAATTTACACAACTGCAAGGACATATTTAACAATTTATGAAGTGGAACTTTTAAAATGAAACAATAGCTTCTTTCAAGATTCTAGGGTTTATAAGATCAGGGCCAACAGTCTTCTTTACATCTAACGTATGAAGAATATCTTCAACTTCATTTTCCGATATAGTAATGAAGTTTAATTCATGATCGGGTAAATCATGAAGTAGTCGTAAATTAGAAGTGTTGTCATCAACAAAACATTGATTACAGAAATAATTATTGAACAAATCAGCCTTTTCTTTATCATCGTCTATGATGTCATCGTCAACTTTAAGGGGGGTATTGACCTGGTATTTCTGTCAGTCACTAGGGACTTTACAAGTTTCCACCAATTTTTTTGAGTTTATTTCTTCCCTGATAATTTTATCAGAGAGATTTTCCTTAAAGTTATATTTTGCGTTTATCACAAGATAATTACACTTGTTTCGTATTTTTCTAAATTTTTCCCAATGGAGATTATTATTACTTTTCTTGGCCTTTTTGTGACTTCGGTTTCTTCTACGAATCATCTTTTTAACACTTCTAGTTATCCATGGTGGGTCATCTTTATAAACATTAATAAATCTATTGGGAATAACCTTGTCAACGATTTTAAGAATAGTTTGAGTGATATTGGTTGTCGACTCATCAATGTCATTGTCAATAAACATGGAGTCCCAGTTGACCTCAGACAATTGATGACGCAATGAATCATAATCACCATTATCATATAAGAATATTTTACGTTTGAACGTTTGTTATTGATTTTGGGATGATTAATATACCCAATTACAGGTA
>MJUU01034015.1:27858-41626 GCA_002080025.1 Modiolus philippinarum | reverse complement strand
GTAACATTGTATATAGATAGTTCTAATTTTATCCTACCTGTCTTGTTGTGTCTGGGCCTTAGTTAATTATCACAATTATTTAATCCAGGTAAAAATAGTATCCTCATTCATTCATAAAATGATCTATTTTGATAATGGTAGATACTTTTAAATCAAATCACTGAGTACACAATTAATACATAGATCTGGGGCTGTTGGCACACGAGTAAACAAATATAGGTAAAGCCTTTTAAATTACCATAATAAAGAACGGAATAACGTCAACAGTCGCTTAACACCTACAAATACATACTTAAATCTAACTGTTAGAAATCGGGTGACTATCGATGTATATTATACACTCCTATTTCACTTTTTAATAATTCTAAATTCATTGCACATTACAACTTTTTACGATTTATTTGTCAAACAGGAAATTACAAATGTATAAATATAATTCTCAGCCATATATAAATATGTATAAAGCAATAGTGCATTGGTTGTTTCCAAAACTAACAATTATCTGAAAATTTCCGATCCATTTCAGGATATTCCTTTTGGATTGAAAATGGTATTTCAGATTGATGGTACTGGCCATTTTCCAANAAAGTTATCGCACGGAAACGAAGAGTCTACAGACGCCGACGACGCCGACGCCGACGACGACGCCGACGCCGACGCCGACGCCGCCAGTATCATACCAATATACGACCTCAAAAATTTTTTTGCGGTCGTATAAAAATGTTCTCGACCAGGGTTGTGTTTACAGAATTACTTCTTTTTTCAAATAAGGGCAGTTGTGTTCAAAGGGTTGTTTTTCATTTCACTTCATTAAGTATTCATTTTGTGTTTTTATACTTTGATCTTGTCAATTAATTAGCGCGGAAATGCTGAAAATT
Source organism: Modiolus philippinarum (assembly GCA_002080025.1). Classification (NCBI taxonomy): domain Eukaryota; kingdom Metazoa; phylum Mollusca; class Bivalvia; order Mytilida; family Modiolidae; genus Modiolus; species Modiolus philippinarum. Next base: position 40,748 of record MJUU01034015.1, on the reverse strand, counting down.
ATTTTATCAGATATTAACTTTTTTTTATTAAACACTAAGCTTTATACTATTCATATTTGTGCCTCTATTTCATTTTTTTTTTTAAATAGTCACTTCATGATTCTAAAAACACTTTATTATCATTTAACCCTTTGAATTGTCAATTCTCTAAATCAAACAGTTTTTATTAAACATATACAAATGTACTTTGAAGTCCCCATGAAATGAATATAAACAATTTTACTCTATTTTTTAGTGAGAAAAATATCCAAGTATTGCCTTTTATCATCAGAAATTAATAAATAATAAATATATAGAATATGTCATAAAATTTAACTAATTGATTTGACAGTTATCATAGTACATCTAAACAATGTATCAATAATACTGTCATGCAAGATAACACCAGTGGCTAATATTTTTTTCAAAAGGGGGGGGGGGGTGACGGAACCCAATTTTTTTAAAAATCCCTAAGAATTTTTAATATTTTCCGACCTAAGGGGGCCCTGGCCACCCCGCCCCCCCTAAATCTGCAACTGAACACAAGCACAAACAAATAAAGCAGGCAAAAACAAATATAAGGACAAGAGAATTTAACACCTAACAAAGTGGTAAAAAAAACTGCCTCCCATTTTAACAAACTAATATCACGACAAAAATGCTAATATTAAACATTTTGGCCTACCGGTAGTCCCCAATCAAATATTGTTGACACTAATACCTCTACATAAAGTGCAAAGAAGTGTTGCATAAAGAAATTCTACTGTAACATGCAACTCAAAGAAACAAATTGGATATGTTCCAAAAAAACTCTGTGCAGGCTAAAGCAGCAACCCAACAGATATTTTAACTGGCTGTATGACGGGTGCCATGCATGGAGCAGATCATGCTTACCCTTATGGAGCACCTGATGATACCTCAGGTTTTATAGGGTTCACACTGCTAGTGCTTTAGTTTTGTGGCGTTTTTGTTCATTTTCGTTTGTTTGTTGGGTCTTTGTCATTCTGTCTCAATTCGTGTTGCTGTGAATTGCTGTGATTTTGGATTTATGATTATGGAATTTCCCCTTTCCTCATTCTTGCTTCGGTATTCGTTTGCCGATGTATCTGTTAAAGACAGATGATATGTTGACAGTGTAAGTGTTTTTTTTACATCCTAAGTAAGTGTTGAATGCTTACCTGATATATAAATGAGGTTTTGTGCCAAACCAAAAGAGGAGGTCATGAGCAGCTTCATCAATGACTTGTCAACTATCCCACTTTCTGGTACACAAGGGCAGCAATTTACTAAATATTTTTCATCTCTTCTTTAAATCATCTGTGCTTCTTCATCCAAACCTGATTTTCCTACAATACAAATATTTTTCAATATTATATTATATAATGAAAGTCTGCAAACCAAACCTCAATTAGAATCTTGAAAGTCTAAATTTTAGGAATTTCGTTCAAAACTAAAAAGTATCTCGCTCAGGCAATGCTCTAGACCTGTAGTTCCATGATTATGGCTTTTCGTTTTCATGTTCTCCATTAGCTTTCAAAAACTGATTTTGAGTAAATTCTGTTTTGATATCTAAATTTAAGCTATTATATAATTATGTGCATGATATGTTGTTTCGTATAAGTTGTGCTTTATGCACATTTACCGACTGTAGACCCAAGTGCTTATACATCACCACTGTATGCCCTGGCTTTATTGTATCGAAACAAAATGGTGAGCCAAAAGAAAACCACAAAACTGCAGTTTAAAACTGACTGTCAGTGACTCAATCTAACCTCCATTAAAATGATAGAAATGTCATAAATATGTCATTTATAGTGATAAATATGTATATTATTGGTTAAAAATCCCATTAAATAATTTTAACATTTATATTAAAAAATATTTAAAGGTTTTTTTTTTTGTTTTTGCCCGAGGGGGATTTTTAAATAAAAATGCATTCACAATATACATGCACTAAATGATTTTTAGTAGTTTAAGCCTTGAATAGGTAATATTTCAATTAGTGAAAGCATATACAGAAATCAAAAACACCCTTTTAATAGTCTCATAGTTACTTAAACAGGCCTGCGTCAATGTTGAGAGATCACAATCCAAGTACTATTTTTCAACTCCTGCAAACATGCAGACTGGATAAGGTCAGAAATTTCATATACATGTATTCTAGGTTTTGCTGCTCAGTGAACTGGATGTCAGTTGTGACAAATATTATGAGTGTTATTTGTTCCTTCTGTTGACCAAATAATCATAGGACCATATAAATGTCACTCAGTACCATAATATGACCTATTCTTATTGACTAACACACAAACAAATAATCTCCTTATCAAAGCTTATGAATCAACACTTTACTCTGGTTATAATCCTTGCAATGTTGTTACTATGAATCAACACTTTACTCTAAGTTATAATATGCAATGTTATTACAAGTCTGTAAAGAAGTGTTTGTAAATTGTGTAGTGGCTTTTGAAGATTATGAATTAAATTTAATAATCTACTTACATATCCACAAAAACAAAAATAGAACTTGTAAATAATTGTGCAATCATTTCACAAATAAACCAGAATCACACAAAATCATTTTGGAGACTGTTATAACAAACTTAGTAGTAAGTCTTCTTGGGAAGACATGTGTCGCCTGCGTAATAACAAAAATATTCTAAGTTAGGTCAAACAGGAATTGGGCAAGTGTCAGAGATCAGAAACTCTGTTACACAGTATAGGTCCCCATAACGACACTTCATGCCAAATTGCAAAAAGCTCTGATACACGGTTCCTGAGAAAAATGTGACACAAATTTTTGTGACGATGTCATAGACACCGACGTCCCTGATGCAAGACGATGGATAGTGATCCCTAAATGTCACCACTGCGTTAATGCAGGTGACACAAATATACAGAATCAACCAGCCCACTACTCTGAAATTCCCCAAGATTTAAGGGTATAAATACAAACTTTTAAGAATGCTCATAGGGAGTTTTGTTGCATGAAAAAACTCCTTGCATACTAAAAAATAAACAAAGGGGATGAAAACACCCAAAAAAATTAATTGTAAAGGGTATATAACTAAACAAGAGGCTCTCAAGAGCCAGTAATTTGCTCACCTGGACCATGGCTCTGCTGAATGGTAATTCCATTAGGATTCAATGTTAAACTATGTTCCCAACTCAGGTAGCCATCTTTGATTGGATTCAGTCATGCCAGGCACAAATTTTAAAGGGAAGAACACACAGACTGTTGTAATCAAGTTTTGTTCCAATTGGATTATAGGTTATAAAGATCAAATTCATGTGTTTTTCCATAAAGTTCAATATTAATCTATGTTTCCTGCTGGTGGCTATTTGGATGCTCATGAACAGACCCGCAGGATACTTTTTTTGGAGATCATTGCAAATCAGATTCTTTCTACTATGACTACTTGTTTCTGAGATGATCTTTGAATGTGTTTTGCATAGGATTCAAAGTTAAACTATATTGACCAGAGTTGGTAGTCAATAAATAACATACCTTGTACGTGTGTTATTTCATACAAAAGTTATTGGTTGAAACCAGACAAAATTTATAAGTTTCATGAACCCCAAAATACAACATCCTCTGCATTTTTTGGCTTTTTTTGGTCAACAATTTCATAATACACCAACTTTGAATATAGCATGTGATTTAGATACAGTTGAGCCAGGTGAGATATAGAGAATCCACTAAAATATTTTCCTTTTATGAAATTTGTAATCTATTCAACACATGTTGTTGATTGTAAGTTTGTAACAATTTTTAAATTTTGAATATGATTTTGTAGACTAATAGGAATTACATCAGTGACTCAAAACCTTGACTTCACAAAATGAATCATTTTAAAGAATATACCTATCACGGATCATTTTAAGCCACATCAAACCCTTGCTAGTCACTTATTGTACGGATATAATTCATTGATGGTACTTATTTCAATCAGTCAGATTTCAACAATTAACCTGTGGGTGACACTTGCAAACCACTTGTAATATTTCCTTTACTACACATATCAGTAAATTTATTTACTGACAAATACACTACTCTATCAATGCTTGCTTAATTCAGCTTGACTGCCTTTTTAACAAAAATTACCAAGTTTTATGAGGTCTACTTCAATGATCTGTCAATAAATAAAACTCGGAAGGAAGCTTGGATTATTCATTTAAATCCAAATAATTGGGAAATAAAAGTCTCGTTTTTTTTATATGAACTTTCATGTATTTAACTGCAGCGGTAAATACAGAATTATTAGTAAATTCCTGTAGATATAGGCTCAATATAAATCTATTTTTACTTTTCTGACCTACTTCAAAAATCTAATAAGACACCTTGTTTGTTCTATATAGGTTTTAATAATCTGATATTTCCCATTTGATATAAGGGTCAGTATGGTAATATGTATATCTTTATCAAATGATCTGTAACCCAATCATTCAATCCTGAACTCTGTTACCCAATCATTCAATCCTGAACCCTATCAATATAATATCTGTAACTTTACCGAGTAAAAAAAACCAAATGATGATATGATACACTTATGAAATAAATAATAAAAACATAGAAAGCAGCCACATTTTGCTAAGCTCACCTCGTTGCGTAGAATTGTCACATGTTAAACATGTAAAAAAAAAACAAGAATGGACTATAATCATGCTTTTTAACAGATTCAGTCATGCATAAAATGTAGTTCACAGACTGCATCCAATGCATTCACTGCAGCTGTCATCCCATTATGCATCAAGCATACCAATAATTGGTTGATGTGGAACATGTCTGTGAGCATGAATGGACTTTAACCATTCTACCTAACCAAGTCGCTCATGTGTAAAATGTAGGTCATAGACAGCATCCAAAACATGCATTGCTGTTGTCATCCAAAAATGCATCAAACATTCCAATATGGATGATGTGGGATATGTCAGTAAGTGGGAATGGACTTTAACCGATGTGGGATATGTCAGTAAGTGGGAATGGACTTTAACCATTCTACCTAACCAAGTCACTCATGCCTAAAATGTAGGTCACAATCAACATCCGAAGCATGCATTGTTGTCATTCCAAAATGCATCATACATTACATACCAATATTGTTGATGTGTGACGTGTCAGTAAGCGGGAATGAACTTTAACCATTCTACCTAACCAAGTCGATCATGCGTAAAATGTAGGTCACAATCAGCGTTTGAAGTATGCATTGTTTTTGTCATCCCAAAATGCATTATACATACCAGTATGGTTGATGTAGGACTTGTCAGTAAGCAAGAATGGACTTTCGCCATTCTTCCTTACTGGACACCGACGCAGAGGCCGATGCTTGGGGTTTCACAAAAGTCCACCTCACTTCATGAGGAGAGCTAAAAAGTCCTGCAAGTTTGGTTGAAAAGTGACTTACCATAAGACCCAGGAAAATAATAATGAAATAGAAATCCACAAAAAAGGAAAATATACAAAATGCATCCAGTGCACATTTATAAAATTATACTGAAACATAAGTTTGATGTAAAAGTATTATACAATATTACATTTTATAAAATATTATACAAAAAACAAGATTACATATTACAGTGGATGTCTACCAAGTAAGACAGACAGACATTTGAATTGAACCCCTTGCATAAAGTTTGTGTGCATGAATTGACTGTCCAGTAGTGAATATAGGATATTCACCTATTTAGTACAATAAAACAGGAAAAACTAATTTACATAAATTGTACCAACTATATACTAAATCGTTTATCAAAATGGTGACATTTCATTTTCGTTTCATTACCAATATGATGCTTTTAAGTGTCAAATGAAAAAGTCGACAATCCTACGGTAATAAACTTGATCATATTACATTAAGAGAAATTAACAAAGATTGGAAAAGCGATGGTGAAAGGCAGGGATTGTTCACAAAGTGAGCTGAAAAATCAATAATCAATTTTCTGTGTAATAAGATAAATTGGTATTTAGATAGATACGCTGAATAGTTTAGTATATAGCTTTACTGGGAATATTTATCAATATAGATGTAAATTCTGGTAAAATATTGCTCATTGTTCCAATGAAAAAATTTCATCCATCATCCAAATTGATACATCTTCAGAGACAAAAAGTTATGAATAAAAATTTCTAGACTGAATATTAAGTAACCACTCAAAGTTCAACGAGTTATTTTTACTCGCTCCTATATATACCAGTAGTTTGATACTGGAGCAGGACCCCTGGGAAATGTGACCATGGTTGACCATGAACAACCATGGATAAAGCAGGAACAACCATGGTTGACCATGGTTAAAGCATGGTTGACCATGGTTCAACCATGGTTATCCATGCTTGACCATGGTTGACCATGGTTAACCATGCTTATAATATTGACCATGGTCACACCATCAACAACCATGGTTTCCAAAACAATGACCATGGTTGAATCCGACTTATCCATTTTCAAAAATCTGCAATGACCATGGTTAACCATGGTTTGACCTTGGGTGATTTTATGCACCTGCAAGCCTGCATAATATCCTTGACCATCTTTACATTCTCAATTACACAGGCGTAATAGATTAACATAATCATCAATAAAATAAATTGCTTTTCATTATATTATTTATGACTTTTCACAATGCTCTGTGCTTTCACTTTGTTTATCCATATTCAATCATTCAAGTTTATAGCCCTTTCGAATTCTGCTAAAGGCTCACCATAATTTATGTCATTTCATGTCCTATGATTGTTACATTTTAATTTTAATTCTATTCAAATAACTCTGTATTTTTTTTTAAATCATGTTTTCACTCCCATCAAATTTTTGGCCATTCCACAAATCAACCTTGGCAGATCTTGCCACACATTTGGAAACAACAAGTTTTAAATTATCTCCCTTTGTTCTAAGAGTTTCAGTGTAATTTATTGAAAAAAATAGATCATTTATGAAATCCTATTAATGATAATTCAAAATAATTTAACTGTAGTGAAATCTCATCGAGAGTAAAGAAACAATACAAATTGTGAGAATTTTGCAAAATTTAAAAATCAATGTACACCTTCTCAAAAGTTTTTACTGTTACACTATATATTTAAAATGTGTTAATAACTTGTAAAATCAAGGTAGATGTGCAAAAGGTGAAGAGGAACTTACGGCTAGTGAAGGTGAACAGATCCAAGTTAAATAGACAAAATAACATTAACAAATTCAAAACTATTGAATATAGCTCTTATAATAAGCATGGTCAACCACTGCCACTGACTATGGTTAACCATTGTCATGACCATGGTTGACCATGGTTTACCATGGCTTGATAAAAACCATGGTCAACCATGGTCAACCATGGTGTCCCATTTAACGAAAATTGTTAAAACCATGGTTAACCATGGTCAACCATGGCTAAATAACCATGGTTAACCATGGTTGTCCATGGTCAACCATGGTCACATTTCGCAGGGGGAGTACTCTCTGACATGTATCCTTTCGCTTATAGACAGAAATGCATTTTTGAAAGAGACCACAAGGCCTTTATAGCCCTTCAAAACTTTTCTGATACCCTTAAATACCATAACAGAAAATTTTCTGATACCCATAAATAGCATAACAGCTAAATAAATGCGTTTAGATTTTGTATCAGATTTTCTACCTGCACAGTCCTTCAATATGTAAAAACGAAAATGTTTGTGAGGTGTGGCTGACAACTTCTTCATAATGGTCATTATATTTCAAACCAAACATCCCATAACAGCTTCTTACTAGCTAATATAAGCATCACTGTTCAGTCTGGTATTTTAATATGTTAAACATTAAATTGTAGTAACCAGTAAGAAGTCTATGGCACTGTTCTTTGACTATGCTTAACCAATAAGACTGTTCTGTGCATATTATTACTGTTCTGCAACAAATTAAGACTTTCTATCTACTAAGAGTTCCTATTATTATTTACGTATGTCTTTTGCTTTTTATTGTTTTTTTTTTATTGTGCAGTTCCTTGGTACATTGTGGCGTGTGACTATGTCTTTCTGCTATTAAAGGTGTTTTCTGTGATGTATTTATTCAATTTTTCTATGTTTTGTATGTCTCTCTGATTAGACTGTTCTGTAGCTGTGATCTGCTCCTATAATTAGACTTACGATTAGATTGCTCTGTCCTATGCCTATGATTAGACTTACGATTAGATTGATCTGTCCTATGCCTATGATTAGACATACAATTAGATTGCTCTGTCCTATGCCTATGATTAGACTTACAATTAGATTGCTCTGTCCTATGCCTATGATTAGACTTACGATTAGATTGCTCTGTCCTATGCCTATGATTAGACTTACAATTAGATTGCTCTGTCCTATGCCTATTAGACTTACGATTAGATTGCTCTGTCCTATGCCTATGATTAGACTTACAACAGGGATGGCTCTGGCTTCTGAATATCTGTCGCCAGAAAAATCGCCAACTTGTATTTTTTGTTGCCAATTACAAAAATTTGTCGCCAATTAGGAAGCATCCAATAGGTTTTCTAGGTTGGACAATAGACTTTTGTGTTCTTTCTTCCACACTAAATGAATAGTTCTATTTTGTATTGTTTTATTTTGATGGCACAAATTCTTTTATCATTTACATGCTTTGCTGTTTCAGTTCGAATTGTATGCTTAATATTCCTTGTTTTCTGCCTTTTGCGGGTACTGTTTTCAAACATTTCAGTTATGTCCTTCAAAGTCGTTAATGTTTCATCTGCAGACAGATGTTTTTATTCCCCTCACAATGAGGAATTTTTTTAAATCTTTTTTTTCTTCATCTTTTACATGCTTTGTTGATTTGATTTGTGGTACTCATTACTGTCTTCAGCAGTGAGTGTATCTTCCACTGCCATGTCATTATGGACTTTTCTTTGGAGTTTATGGCACTGGTATTTCCCCTATTGAGGGAGAAAAAGGTTACTCCTTCTGCTTGTCAAGTTTCAAATAAATAGTTTATCTTTCAATAGGTCAATAAAAGTATTAATCAAAAATTGAATTTGCAATTATTTGAACTTCAATATTATCCCTTAAAATTAGTTCAATTTTTTATTTTATAAGACTTGATATACAATTTTTAATAAAAGACTCTTTAATTTCGTTTTCACAACATAGAAAAGGGGAAGTAACTCAACTTCATACTTGCATAATCTAATCCGTTTGTTTTCGTGAATATTTATGAAAATAAGAAGTGATGTTAAACAAAAAAAAAAGAAAAGTATAAAATTTTAGTGTATAATAATACTCTTTCAATTCCTTTGATTGGGCTTGTATCTGTCACAAGTCATTTTGGCACGTGCTCAGGTAAATAAACAGGTAATGCAATCAACAGATGACCGGAAATAATCAATAGACTACAATATTGTTGCCAGAGGCTATAAATTGACATTTAATTATTACCTATGATTATTTTAACAACAAAAATCATGAAAGGTTTCAACTAAGAAGGGTAAAAATTGGATAATACCGGCAAGTTGATCTGAAAAACGTCGCCAAAAAAATCGCAAGGAACAATTTTTTGTCGCCAGAATGAAAATAAAATCGCAAATTGCGACATTGGCGAAGCCCAGCGCGAACCCTGCTTACAATTAGATTGCTCTGTCCTATGCCTATGATTAGACTTACGATTAGATTGCTCTGTCCTATGCCTATGATTAGACTTACGATTAGATTGCTCTGTCCTATGCCTATGATTAGACTTACGATTAGATTGCTCTGTCCAATGCCTATGATTAGACTTACAATTAGATTGCTCTGTCCTATGCCTATGATTAGACTTGCGATTAGATTGCTCTGTCCTATGCCTATGATTAGACTTACGATTAGATTTCTCTGTCCTATGCCTATGATTAGACTTATGATTAGATTGCTCTGTCCTATGCCTATAATTAGACTGTTCTGTGCCTATTATTCAACTTTCTGTACCTCTCTGACTTAACTATTTGCCTTTGTGATCAAACTTTCTGTACCTGTGATATGTAGAAGCAAAAGGTCTGTTCCTTATTAATAATGAGAATCACAGGAGATAAGAGAAAGAATATTGCAAAAGTGCATTTGGGTTTAAAAGACAGTCTTCTAAAACACAGGCTGGTTGCTGTGCTTCTCTTTTGATCGACGATTATGAGGAATCCGGCACAGATTATGGGGTATCCTAGCTAAAAAAAATACATTTTTAGGGTAAAATCAGTTTTAGACTAATATTTGTCTAAAAAAGTTTGCCCGAAGTGTATTGGCAAGTCACTATACAATCGACCGTTTTTCCCCAATTGGACCCCCTCCACAAACTTCAAAATCATGGATCCCCTCTGTTTCCCTCCACAAAAATAAACTGTGGACACAGAATATGCCTCGCCTGCCCCTTGCAGTGCCTTAATTTGCACATTGGTCTACTGCAACAGCCATAAAAATAAAATATAATTCTTTAATGTGTTTACAATTTCCTTGGAAAAATGACATGATCACTCATGCATGACTAAGGGGCCAGGGCTACCAACTGGGCATGGAAACTGTATGTACTCCTCAAGATGCAACTGCATGTCAAATATAAGGTGGCTAGAACTACTGGTACAGGCTGTACAAATTGCTTGCTAAAAACTTAAAGTGATGGTTCATGCCTGATTAAAGGGCCAGGGCCATCATCTGGGCGTGGAATCTTCATGTACTCCCCAAGACGTAACTGCATGTCAAATATAAAATGCCTAGGACTACTGGTATAGGCTGTACAAACTGCTTGCTAAAAACTTAAATTAGAATGATCATCCATGCATGACCAAGGGGCCAGGGCCATCAACTAAGTAGGATTTGAGTTGTACCCATACTAATGCAACTACTATGGACCTACAATTAACATAGGCTTGTTTATTAACAATAGTATGCAATTGATGACGCCGCCGCCGCCGGAATCACTATCCAAATTAACGTCTTGCTTCCATGACTTTTTCGTGGTTGGCAAGACAAATAAAGGGCTACGCCGAGCGCAGCATGATACGACCCAGCATGTCAACCACTGAAATTTCATCAAAAGTAGTTTAAAGTGAATGTGGAAACAGTAAAGAGCTTGACACAATAATTAGATGGACACAAAAAGAAGCTAGACACAGTTATTAGCTAGAACAAAATAGGGAAATGATTACTTACTGATAAAAAACCATAAGAGCTATGCAAAATATGTACTATCAACTAAAACTTATAATTTAACATCCATAGAAATTCAAAGAAAAAAAATCCATCGAAATCTGATGAAAAATAAAGATATGACATATTTAGAAAAATTGCAACTTCGGCCCCTTTGACCCCTTGTAGCTCGGAAACGGTAAAAGCTACACAAAATCTGTTGACATACTACTGAAAGCTTATATCAAGAGGAATCCAAAGAAAAAAATCCCATCGAAATCCGATGAAAAATAAAGATTTTTCATATTTAGAAAAATTGCATTTTTGGCCCCTTTGACCCCTTGTAGCTCGGAAACGGTAAGACCTACACAAAATCCTTTGACATTCAACTGAAAGCTTAGTTCAAGAGGAATCCAAAGAAAAAAATCCCATCGAAATCCGATGAAAAATAAAGATTTGACATATTTAGAAAAATTGCAATTTTGGCCCCTTTGACCCCTTGTAGCTCGGAAACTGTAAGAGCTACGCGAAATCCGTTGGCATACTACTAAAAGCTTAGATCAAGAGGAATCCATGGAAAAAAATCCCATCGAAATCCAATGAAAAATAAAGATTTGACATGTTTAGAAAAATAGCATTTTTGGCCCCTTTGACCCCTTGTAGCTCGGAAAGGGTAAGACCTACACAAAATCCGTTGACATATTACTGAAGGCATAGATCAAGAGGAATCCAAAGAAAAAAATCCCATCGAAATCCGATGAAAAATAAAGATTTGACATATTTAGAAAAATTGCAATTTTGGCCCCTTTTAAGCCCTTGTAGCTCAGAAACGGTAAGAGCTACGCAAACGCTGACGACGACAGCACCATACCAATATACAAACAATATATAACCGCAAAATTTTTGCAGTCGTATAACAAGAGGCTCTCAAGAGCCTGTATCGCTCACCTGGACCATGGCTGACATAGATAAAAGGCATTTCCAATAGGAAAAATGTTGAAAAATCAAATTTAGCAGAATACTTTTTTTTCTAAAATTACAGTATTCTTGTTTGGTTTCCATGGCAACCGAAAGATCCACCATCCATTACAACCCATAACAGAACACCATTCAAAAAAAATTTGGGCAGGGGTTCCCCTTATAATTAAAGTAATACATAGTGCTGAAATTAAAACATGCAGACCACTTTTCAAATAAAAATTCAAAAATTTGGGCAGAGGTTCCCCTTAAAATCAATAGGGCCAATGTAAAAACTATGTTCCAGATGGTGGCCATCTTGGATGAGGTACGGACCTACCATATACATTTTTTGGATGGGACCACCTAAGGACCATTGTGGCTTAGATTGGTTCTAATTGGACTAGTAGTTTCTGAGAAAAAGATCTTTGAATGTATATTCCATAGGGTCCAATGTTAAAACTATGTTCCCCGCTGGCGGCCATCTTGGATGAGGTACGGACCTGCCGGATACCTTTTTTAAAGGGGACCACCCAAGGACTATTGTGACCAAATTTGGTTCCAATTGGCCCAGTGGTTTCAGAGGAGAAGATCTTTGAATGAAAAGTTTACGCCGGACGGACGGACAACGGACGCCAGACGCCAAGTGATGGCAAAAGCTCACCCTGGCATAGCCAGGTGAGCTAAAAACTGGGTGTAGGCTTGACTGTGTGACATCTGATGTACATTTTATTTCATACCAGACATGTATAAGTTAAGACAAGTAATAAATAATTCATTTATAGCATTAAATCTTGATTTAATTTGAAATGCTTTTTTATTAATATGTAATCAGCTTTATGACTTT